>WNNJ02002078.1:0-179025 GCA_012934845.2 Pomphorhynchus laevis
TATAAATATAATATATATTTACATATAAATATTTAAATATTTATATAAATATTTATTATAAATATTCACATAAATACTATCGACTTGACACGCGTATTCAAATCTGAAAGAATTTTTAATGCAAACCCATATTCGTATAATCATATTTCTGATAAACAAGTTAATAATTAAGCACACTGATGTGAGTTAAATCATCATAACGTAGCTGGTTTATTCTGCGAAATAACTTTACGTGATCTAGCAAAATTGATAAAATAAATGAAATAATTAAATGATCACCAGCACCGATTATATGATCTTTTGATCACATCAGTGTTAAACATATACTATATTTAATCGTTTGGTTATATTAAAAATTAAAGTTATATTTATTATATTTGAACTATAAAAATATTTGATGTGAAAAAGATAATTTTACTAAATGTCTTTCTTCATTGTAAACGGAATTTTATACTTTATTCTTATAACTTATAGATAAACAGTTTTGCGCTACAATTTCAGAATGTAGGCAAAAAGTAAAGTCAGTATCAAATATGTTAATGGCTAATCTGCTGTCAAGTATGAAATCAAATAGAGCGCCGATGCTCATCGTTGTGAGAAAAGTAGACATTGATAGAGATTTGAGGTTGCTTGACGAAATTTTCACATTCATGCAATCAGCACTCTCTATTTCAGTTAATGATGGCATATCTAGCGACAGTCAGAGTGTATACTTTGTAGATCCTTTAAAGGTTATTAACTGGATGCAAAGTCCAGAGGATATTGACAATCTGATGAATTTAGCTTCCTGGAACTGTGAACTCCACGCAAATCGGCAAATTAGTGAAAACTGTCAATCTGAATTTGACGTAAACAAAGATTCAACATCGGAATTGAAAAACGAAAAAGACACGACTGAGAATAAAACCAGTAAAGCGTCAAGAAAAAGAGATCGAGTAAGTGAGCCGCTATTTAGAAATAATATAATTATGAAAGCTATCTTGATATGTTGTATCGGCGTCATTGTCACCGTGATCTACGATCGTTGGATAGAAGATGACTAATTCAAGACAAGACTATTTATTTGAATAAACATTTAGTCTTTAAATTATCATACGCCAATCATTTTCAAACAGACTACAATATTTTTAGATATGTCAAAAGGTCCAAGTATTAAAATTAGAAAAATGTAGAATATAGTTAACCTCTCCGTATAATGTCCATAATCAATAGCGTTATACTTCCTCCTCTTCGTTATCACTACTTTCAGATAGCGCAAGATCATCTAGAATATCTGAATCAACCAATCAACTGACAACTAGCCGGCCTTTTTCCGGTAACATCTGTTTGTTTATAGTGGGCGTAATTATTTGATCTGTTTCACAAAAGTCAGTTAATAATTCTGTTTCATAATTAAAACTTGCGTCCAATTCATGATTATCACTATTTGCGTTCGATAAACTGTCAGTTAATTCAGAATCAAATAATGTATGTACGTCATGTGTCATATAACCGACGGTCTGTTTACTAATTTCGGTTTCTGGCTGTGAGTTTATAGGTAAAGATTCAGGATCATCAGCGTCGTTATTATTTGATGAATTGTCACATTGTTGCAGAAAGGTGTCAAAATGTGGCTTAATTTTGCTTGAAAGACTTTGGGGCTTTACTGTGATTGCAGAGCTCAATACTTATAGTGTGAATTTTCCGTTTTCTTCTATAAGTACACAATCTCTGTAGGAACACAATTTATGTGTTCCTGTAAAAACTGACGTGTCGACACTGGATCCTGGTATATTAGCTAGCGTGACAGTTACTTCATTTGTATTGTTAAATTCAATGTATCCAGGAGCGGACTGATCAATTGACGATGGAAGAGAGTCAACTGTCAGATCAAGTGCCTTGAAAGGGTTCATTCTTCGTGTGGGATTCCTCATTATAAGGTTAGCAATCTCGTAATACGGTCGGTTTAACATATCAATGCTAGATAATATAGCTTTTGAATTTCCTCTCATTAGTGCTATTGATATTCGTTGAAAGAGCCGTGCAGATGCGATGCTGTATGGTATATATGATCGAATTGCTAAGGATCGGGCAAATTCGTCTGATGATTTTCTCCCCATTGATATTCCAGTCGCCGTAACACTCCAAGACTGCAGGTATGAAGTTATATCCCGCCTCAATCATTTTAGCACGGTACTGTCAATTTTAGCACGGTACCTCAATCATTTTAGCACGGTACATTTTAGCACGGTATATATTTGACCAATGATGCGTACTGCGCAGCTGCGAAACCAGGCACATAAGCAGACTGGCGAAGAAATGATTTCTGTAGTGGATGTGTTACCGCGAAATCTATAGCATCTGAAGGATCCCCGTAGATCAGAATATCGGCTGGACGTTCTTGTAGATTTTGGACAAGGTTGCGAAACTCGCAACCCACATGATTTCATGCTGATTGTGCCGCCTGGAGAACGACGTCACGAATTCCATTATGACGCATTCCTGGAAAACTACCGTAATTGCAAGTTAGTTCATGGAAGCCCTCAGAATCTGCATTTCGAAAACATCGACTACAACGGTAGTTACTTGGAGCAATTTGCAGGCCTAACCACATTCTTATAAGAATTGTAAATTCTTGGTCGGTAAGAGCTAGGCCGAGACTTCAAGTTGGGGCGAATTGTAACCATGCGTTCGCATGTGGCTGTGATACCGCTATTAGTCTGGCCCTTGTCCGATCATCTCCAGTGTCTAATAAATTTTTCCGCTTCTCTGAGTCGATTTTGAACGATATTTGATGTTGTCTTGTGGATGAAGCCTGTTGTTCCACTTCTGCTCCGTGTAGCGCAAGTATTTCATTCGCGTTTACAAAGCCCGGAAATGTATTTGGATCCTGGTTTACAAACGCGGCCACTGTGCTGACGCTTGCTGCAAAGACTGCCGCTCTGTGTTTGTTTGTACTCCTAAGGCCCAGACCGCCCATTTTTAGTGGGAGCTCAACTTGAGATCGTGTTCGCGCTGACAGTTGTATTGAAGCGATGATTTTCATTGCCCGTATCACAGCATTATCAAACTGCTTACAGAAAAGTTCGGTGCTTGCTGGATCTACATTCCTCATTAGGAATGCTATTCGTTAAGCGGAAGCACAGTGGCGCAATAGCAGGTAAGCCACATGAGCGTCCGGAAGCGACGCGACAAGCTCTGTGTCATTTACTAGGTTTGGTAAGCAACTATTTATGAGATATGCTTCTACAAACTCTTGCGAACCAATTGGGCATCCCAAAAGTCTTGGTATATAGAGAGTGAGCCCATCCTGTCTGCGTTGAGATAATTGCTTCTGTGTGGCCTTTTAATTCGATTTTTTGACAATTCATTGATAATCTGATTTTTCCAGCTCATTTGAATCATGTTTAATGTGATAGCAACTGCCTTGGGTTCACCTGCAGTTATTCCATCGTCTAAATACCACTTGTTAAAACCGATACCTGTGATCGAGTCGATTTTCCGAATAATCGGTTGGATTGCCAGTGCGAAAAGGAATGGGCCCAGAGGGTCCCCTTGTTGTACTCCTGCTGACGATGTAAGGCTTTTTGCTGCTCAAAATCGTAATTTTGATGGTTGCGAGTAGCACCATTTGACCCACAATCCGATAGAAGGTGCTTCAATGTCGACTGCGTCAATAAAGCATTGCCTGTCAACTGTATTAAAAGCGTTCGAAACATCCACTTTCGCCCATACCCAATTTTCCGAGGTGTGCATCTGTTCGTGCAATCGTCGAATCTGGTGAATTATTAAATCTGCGCCATTTGCCACTACAACACCGACCTGTTGTGGTTGAAATATTTGAGTGAACTTATCGCGCATCTTCGTGCAAATACACTTTGCACACACCCTCCGTAACAATTCTCCTGCCGCTATTAAGCGTATACCTCCATTTGGTTTTTCTAGAGCGATAAGATCTGCACACGCAAAATATCGAGATATATCTACAGGAAGGTCACCGGCTGCCATATAATTTATCAGATGTGCCAGGCGACTTAGAAGCTTTCCAGACTGATCCGCTGTGATCATGTCTTGTAGGTGTTCGGCTCTTAAACCCAGACAACGTGGTGACGATGCAGAGGGGAATGAGAAAATTGAATCTCGAACGGTATCCGAATCGATGACAATACCGTGTTCTGCCGTTGGGATTGAGGTTATAATACCTTTACCGGGTGGGTGCAAATCTGTGAGCTTACGGTGTGTCTGTTCTGTGAACGGCGCCAGCCGTGACGAAGATATTCGTTTCATTGCCTTGCCGTAGTTTCCCTGTCGCACAAGTTCGATTGTCATTATCTTTGATTTGTCGTGTTTATGTCGGGTCGTTTGTTGAGCACAAACATGCGTGAGAAAGGAAGTGTCAAACTGCCTGTTTTCGGCTGACTTTAGTGCATTCTCTATATGTTTTCGTACATTTCGGTGATCACCTGAATGAGCTGATAGGCACACTTTTGCGAACCCCAAAAGACTAGTCCAGCTATATGGCGATTTATGTTCTAGTGCCTCCTCAATATGATTGGTAAAAATGCGAGCTGCTTTATTTCGTAAACTCCAATGGATTCGTCTTACTGTCAGCGTAGGTGATTCCCAAATACGGTGAAGCATTTCATATGCGTTCAAATTGTGGGAAACGTCGTTGGTCGAAGCCATTTCAGATCCTTTGTAGGTTTGACGTTCGGCTGTAAGTTTGACATGGGAGGAAATATTGGGTGTGTAATCAACAATCAAAGCGCAGCTAGTGCCTGGGCACCGAACCCCAAAACTCTTGTAAAAACGTACATTTCCGAATTTTCTAAGTGCGATTGGCATGTTACAATGCGGGCAAATACCAAGCTTTGATATTATGGCCCCTTCCATTCGCCAAGGGCTTTCCGACGGCAATGAGCTGTCGACGGCAATATGTTATTACTGAGTTTGAGAATTCACGCTTGATTTGCTAAAATATCTTAGAATATCTTAGAATACAAGGTGATTGTGCGTACAGGGACTTTCTTATCACTGCGTTTCCAAAGCTTTCGCGCTGAAATACACTTCAAAATTGCTTGTCGATTTGGCGAAATCGTTTAATAAATCGTTTTGTAGTTATTCGGTTTACGGGAAAACGTTTGATTGTCTAGATTGTTTTGATTGTTTATTTTTTAGATATGTACGTGTCAGTAAGATCGAAAACGCAGGAAGCAAAATATTTAGCTGTTGAAAACATCGTATAAAAGTCGTAATTGATTATAATGTTTACAATTTTTAGATGTTTGAAAATTTACATTAAAAGTGATTATTTCTGTCTGCTCCGACGATACGAATAGCAATAGATGATCAGAAACAGTTGAATTCTTTCTGGTTTTATTATTGAATTGTTAGCTTGAAGAACGTGAACGATAACGATCGATGTAACAACTGAAGTAGAGAAGCTATGGCTGATAGCAAAAATGTATCTGCACCATATTTACAGTAGCAAGCAGATGCTAATAAAATAAACAGCTTAATCAAATCAAAAGTTTATAAAGAGTAAGACAACGTTTTTACAAAGAAAAATAAAGCGAATGTTACTGTTTTCCAATAAGTAAACATTGCAAAACATCGATTTTAAGTAAATGAATACATTGTGTTTTTATACTATAGCATTGAAATTAGAAATAATAAAAGATATTGTTGAAAAAGAAACACTTCATATGTACTTGTACACGATGCAACACATGTTTATTTGCTTGTCGTAGTATTCGTCGGGCAGATGGATTCAGTTATATCAGCTGGAATAAGAGTATTTCGATTGAGCTCAAGAGCCTGAGAATAGAAGGCGTCAAATGACCAACAAAAATTGTATGAAATACGATAAACTGATTTATGTAAAAATAAGGAAATATATTATTACGGTATTATTTTTTTAGTAAAATATTTATTATTAATAAAAATGATTACAATGCATTGTATAATTGTCAACAAATTCTCTCTTCATACTTCCTAAAACGCTTATCCTGTCAACTTCGCAAAGAGATGGCTTTTGTCAACGAAAACATCAACCGCCTTCTCAATTGCGTGATAATCAACCCATTTGGTTGTCCGGATTCCTAGGCAAGACGGCCAGCTGCCTTTTTTTAACAAAGCTCGATACCATGACCACCAACAGATGACACGACAGCAGGTATGAAAACATCACCTTCTATTCTATTGATTTGCTCTGCATATTTCGAACTTTTTCGAGTCGCATGATACGAAAACACAGAATTTACTTCACTCGACATGGCGTACGCAGGAGCAAAATAGTTCAAAACGCAAACGTCTATATGTGACTGCTCTTCCGTTACATGCTTAAAGTCCGTATATACAAGATCCATCCTGGCAGATCTATCGCGTGTCGCCGAATTTGCAGCAAAGATCATCTCTTCTGCTACGGGTTGTAATTCGACATCAGCAGCGGCGTTTCCGAACGCATGCTTTATAATATCTCCCAGGATATCTCGAACAACATTATGCCGTATAATTGTGAAATTAGTCACTTTGCAAGACAACGTGTGTGCGGGCTCGATGCTGCCTCCGCACTTACATTTTTTGCATGGCTCACTGACCAAATTGTACCTGGTGGTCATTGCAACCTGGAATTGCTTTTGATTTAGGTGTGATCTGTGCAAACGAGTTGGTGTGGATATCAACCAGGCCGATGCACCAGGCCAAGAGGCGTGCTGAAAAATAAGTTTCCATTTCTCATTTGCCGCCTGTGACACCTGTTCCATTTATTTCCGTGAACGTTCGTCAATCTCTTCTCGGAATCTTTTCATCATCTCACTGAGTGTACGTTCTGATATTTCAATATATGAGTTCAGGATATTGTTGTTTGCCATTACAACTGATCGGTGAAAATGACCTTCGACATCATCTGCAGGATTTCGCATTCCCAGTCCACCCCATCTTACTGGTAACTGGGCAATCTTCTGAAACTCAGCATGCTCACTGATTCCTCCCGACAATGTCCGGCAGAAACGATCCGAATATGATTTCTTCCAATTCTTTGAACTGCATCTTGTTTGTTTTGACGGTTCGTTGTAGATATGTCCACTGAAATTGTGTCGATTTTATAAATAAAGCGTATGCAACATGTTTGTAGTAGATTGCTATTTGCTTAAGAAACACAATCTCATCCATCCAACCTTTAGTATTTTCCTCAATACATTCACGTGTAGAACTTTTGATTCCTATAAATCTGCACAAGATTTTAATACCTTCGTTGTCAACGCATATACCTTCTCGTTTGAAGGCACGTAGCTCTTCATAACTTGTGGTTCGATTCCGGAGCAAATGACATTTGGCACTATTCACATAGAAGCCGTAGAAAGGACCCACAGATTTCAATATCTCCAACCCTTGTAATAAGTCCGTACACTTTCTTATTAGAGTTGCATTATCCGCTTACCACATTTGTGATATTTCCGGGACTCTCGCTTGCAATACTTTTATCAGCGGCATTGATGCAGCGGCATGAACTGTTATTGCTATGGGGTCACCCTGAGTGACCCCCTCACTAGAGAGAAGATTTTCATTCATCACTAACAATAACGCTGGATTCGTGTAAGTGTTTATCAACAGTGTGGACAACGCTGGGCAAATCATTTTGATTTTACGAAGTAATAAGGATCTAGTTAAGCAATTAAACGCATTCGTGGCATTGATGGTGAGAACATAGTAGTCGGCATTATCGTCAAACAGATTTCTGACTCTGTGGAATACCGTTTCTGTTCCATTTCTTTGCCCTGCACACCATTGAGTCATCCCACATACTTCGGTTAAGAAAGGTCTGATTTTACGAATCTGTGCCTTCGCAACTATCCGTCTTAATACTTCACCAACACCGATTGGTCGAACTCCCGGACATTTATTTACTGGAATCAGGCTACATGGGCAGTATGCCTCTAACCATGATGGTTCTACAGATTTTGAGGCTAACATTGTCGCAAAACGTGCTAAACTTTCTGCAAGTAGTGTTGACTCCCTTGAACATCCCGACAACAATCCAAACCACGCTTACGCTGTCATTCCTGATGGCTCGGCACCTCCGTTTGTGTGTTTCGCCGAACGTGTGATGTCAGAGCTTGAAATTTCCATGAAAACACACGGGTTGAATTTTCCGACATTGACGAAATGGAGTGTTCAGCACAAATTCAGGGTTCACAGGTGACGATTCTGGATGTAACTGTTTAAGCTTCTCAAGGACTGAAATGCCATCAACTGTATCATGAGGCTCCAGTATACAATTAACAGAGCCTCGATTTCGAACTAGTTTAGCTGCTCGGGCGACATTACCAGCATGTACTATGCGCCGTACAGTGCTTATGACATCGTTGTCTGCTAAGTGTCCTCTGGTAGTTAAGTCCATCGACTGAAAGAAACGCGCTTTCTCGAGTAGCTCCTCTAACTTTCCTTCGTCCCACCATTTCAATCTTCTTTCCAATACTTTGCGACAGTCACTTGTACGTTGATGGCTCGTCTTTTGCATAATAATCTGACAAAAGACTGAAATCAATTTTAGAATTGACGGACAGATTCTTCTACGAACTCGTTAATGAATTCAGTGAGTTTTTGCAGCAATTACTTTAGCAGCATTGCACTTAGGGATAGTAAAAAGATTAGGCCGCCACTTAATGATTTCCTGATATAGTGCACATACCAATGCCCATCATTCCGCAGCAACCAATCAAAATTAGTACTCGAGGTACCGTGTGTGCCTGACGGGATACAACATTATCGCAAAGGTATATTAGTTGACGGCGTGAAAACCTGTTGATTTTCAATGCTACGATTCGTGTAATTGCATGCCCGGCAACTTGTACACGACTTTTTGCCTTTGACACATTTGCATTCTTTACACTTGGTACTAGGGCCATTACAGTTGCAGCATAGTTGAATTGAAGATGGCTTACCACGTACCATTATATTTGTAATCAATTATTAATTAATTATGCTAATTATTTCTCAAATGTACTTAGAGTAGTTATAATCAAGAATTTTTTCATATTATTTCATATTTTATCATATTATTTTATGGTATTAGATAACAAGATAACAAGATATTATCTTGTAAAACAAGATATTTGTATAAATACGATAAAAATATTCTGTGAAATTACATAATACAAAGAGTATAAACATGTAATTGTTTCTAAAAGTAGTAAAATTAATTAAATTAATAAATTACATTCGTTAACGATCATTCGTTTTATTATTATGCAGTTTAATAATTAAACAAAATAATTATTTTTAAATTACATTGCTAATTACATTTTATTCATTAACTAAATTTATAAATTAATATTTCTTATATTAAAAATACTTAACTTTAATTTACATAAACGCATTTTTATTTAATAAAATCAAAAGAAAAATTGGAATATAATTGTATTATTAAATCAAATTAAATAGTAAAGTGTTTTGTATTACAAATCGCATGACCTTTGAATGGAGTTAAAACAACTTACATTCCAAATATACTTTCTACAAATAAAAAATAACTGCTCAAATTTGAGTTTAGTAATTAATTAAAGATAGAATTACATGATAAATATTAAAGTGGTTATTTTATAACAGTAAATAATCACAGATATAAGTACATTTGCTAAATAATGAGAAAATAAATATTAACAAATTGTTCATATCCCTTAGTAAATCCACTTTGTTATATTGGCCTTTATTATGAAGCCAAGAAGACATCATGACCATAATATTAAATCAAGACATCTTGACCAGATTATTAAGCCAAAAAGACATCTTGACTATATTACTAAACCAAAATGACTACATGTTATTTCAAAATAAATTAAAGTTCAATTAATTAAAATGTGATTTTTATTTTATATTTCCAAAATTTTATTTCAGAGGCTAATGCTATCAAATACGAAAAACGAAAATAAATTAAAGTTTAAATAGATCATTTTCATATGGATGTACATTGCTGTTAAACTAATTGTGTTAAACATAAATTCTTAATTTTAATTTATTTAGCATAATTTGTAAATTTTAAAGTTAAATATAAAATTCAATTAAACAATGACTGTGGCAAACTAACGAAACTTTCAATACATTTTAAGATAATTGAGGTAAAAATATCGACTATGGAAGGTTATTTATTAAATTTAAATGTTAAATTTGCTATTATGGAATTATATACAATACACCGAATAGCGCATAAGATAAACATATTTAAACTATATTGTTGCTTAAAATCGGCTATACTTGTATACTAAGGCATAACGGTTCCGCAGACTTTTACAACCTTACGATAAGCGTTATAAAACCTAAATGCGCCATTAAAGAGATATCACTTTAAAAAATTTGCTTGTAGGCGAATGTATGAATAGTGTAGAGTAGTGGTCCCGACCGTCGAGCCGCAAACCGGTACCAAGATGTGGATGAATTAGTACAGGGCCGCACCAGAAATAATGAATTATTAGAATTTTATTTATTACATTTGTATTAATATGTTTCTATTTTAATAGATTACCGGATGCTCTCGTTTTATTATTGTCTCTTAAATGTCAAATTTTAATCACCCAGTAAAATGAATAAAACGAAACATATAAAATTGGAAAGTTTGTTCCAATTATAATTGAAGTATTTTGTGCAAAGTAAAAGTCAGTGAAGAGAAAGACATACGGTATACGATTTCAAAGAAAAAGAAAGACTTTTAATAAGCAATACTGTGATTCCTACTTGAAATATGGATTTATCACTGCAGACGATTCAAACGCACAAATCCCACTTTGAATAGCGTGAGTCGACCGACACTAATGATGCAATGAAGCCTTAAAACTATTTCACCATTTAGGGACTAAGCACCCAGAATTAAAAACAAAAGGAGAAGAAAAAAGCATGTGCGTCTGGCGGATAGTACTGTGACTCGGTGAATTAAAGAAGATACCCGAAGACAATGATTCACAATCGTCGGAAAGAATTAATAAATTACAGTGGTACTTCAGGCAGACGAATCTACAGTTATTGACGACAAATGTAATATTACTTGTATAAGAACTAATTATTTATAAAGATGTTCATTATGTTATATGCAATATCATTGCAAACTAACAGGCACTGATCAATTCGCTGGATGATTACATAAAAATAATCATTTTGTGTCGGAATATGCACTGATGAAGCTACTTATTTGAAGGATCATATTAAGAATGTTACAACCGAATGCCAATTCACGCATTGCGTCATTCACAAGGAAATACTTGCAAGTCGAAAAATACCATAAGAATTTAACAGCAAGATGACGAGGTAAAGAATGTCGAGCACGGATGAACGATGCAAGGAAACTCACTTAGCAAAGTCACTTCAAACGTTGAAGTTAAAAAGCTCAGAGATGAATCCTTCTAGATACTTGGTTGATACTAGAAGTGAAAGAGGCATCAAACTGAGCAATATGGCTAGAGGTGGTAGACATTGATAATGGTGAAATATACAAATCTTAAAAGTTACCGCTAAATGTTTTGGGTTATACTGAAGTAGAATATGGTAGGTTACTAAGAATCGCGACACCTGGAGTAACCTGATTTGCAGATTAACTTCACGACCCAATATACAGGTCAGTGTACACATATTTAATTCCAAATCCTAAATTTCCAAAAGAACTTACAACTATTTTTGATTTTAGCTTTAGAATTTTGCTTCGGTACATAGCTCTCAGTTCTTCTTCAACTTGAAGTACTCTGTTGTTCAGCGAGTTTTCCCAAGCTTTCTCTAATGCTTTGATTTCTTCCTCGTGCTCTCTTTCTGTTTCTTCAAGCTGCGTCGACCAGTCATTCAGAATTCTGTTGTTATGATTTTGTAGGTCCAAGTTTGACTTTTTCTCAAGAATCAATTCTTCAATTAAAGCTTTCTTCGACCATAATTTAAATCCATATTGGTCTTAAATTGAAAATCGAAATTAAATCGAATATCATAGATTAAATATTCTCATTTTCAAAATGCACTACAATGATAATTGCTTGCTAATAAAGCATATTTAGCCTTAATGAAATTTTAGAATTAACTTACTCAAATCGCATTAAAGATAATTCAAAATTCAACTAACATTTAAATTAATCAAATCTACCATTTAAGTATACAAAACTAATTAGAGAGTTTGAAAATACTTTTTTAAAATTAAGGCCCTAAAATTAATAATTAATAACTAATTGATGGCGTTAATAACTAATTAATTAATACACTTTTTTATTTAAAAAACCATATTCATTAAATATAATATCGCAAATCATTACTCGTCAATTGTTTGAATTTATAAAATAAAAAAAAACATTTATTATCTTTAATTACAATGATTATCTAAGCAAAAAAATATGTGTTGGAAATCATCACGAGATGATTTTCAACTAAAGAGATCTTATATCGCAATTTCGAAGTTTTTGAAGTTAAATTTGGTAATCTAAACTGATATTGATTATCGAGTAAGCTACGACAGTACATTTATATAAAAACCAAGAGAAAAGGACAAGATCGAAAGATTCATATCTCGATCAGAAAATAAAATTTAATCGTTCACTGAAAACATTGAGGAAGAGACTAAACAGAAATGTGAATATGACACGTAAAGGAATTTAAGCAGTTAATATCAACGGTTAACTATGTTAGTTAATACTATATTGTGATAATTAGGTTCTTATGAGATCTGTTTTTGAATAGCAAATTCTGCTCATTATGCTTGAAATGCAATCACCGCACGCATTTGAATCAATTGCTATGTTGAGTCAAGAAATAAGTTGAAACATTGCACATCATTATATAATTAAAAGTATTTTGACAGTAAAAATGTAATTAATAGTTTAATAATTAATATAGAGTACTAATTTAAAATCAAATTACCATCAATATCTTCAACATTATTGTCTTGTATTTCAGAAGCCAACGATTGACCTATTGATTCAATATAATTATGTGATATCATTGTATTTGGATTCTTGTAATAAACAATATCTCGCTGAGTTGTTCTCACCTAAAGTTTGAAAGTGAAGACGAACAATTCTAAATTAAACTTATGAAAGTATTAATGAAACATTGATTTCGAGGGTAAAGACGTTATTCTGTGTAGAGAAAATATTATGCATGTTACATGCAAGTAACATGCATAATAGTATGCTCAGTACTAACATGCATAATAGTATGCTCAGTACTTGCCAGTTAAACAAATATTTAGATTATTTCGCTATTATTTTATAAGGTGTTTATAAAAATCTTTGAAATCAAAATAGACCAGGGCTCTCAAAACGATTACAGCAATACTTTATATTTGATATATTTTTATATTGATATATTTAGAACCATAGAATTGATTTTAGTGATAGGCCTTCTAACGTATGTCTTACATCATATTTTATCAAAAAATGGTTTTTATTAAAATAAATAAATACATCAAATAATAAAATAATTAAATAATTAAATACATCAAAATCATTATGCTGCATATAAATTAATATTCATTAATATTCATTAATATATTAACATATTGGTTAATATTCTGCATAATAATATTATTATGAAAATGTTAACAATCATTTACGCCAGACGCGAAAAAACGACGATAGCAGCATTTGATACCGTTTCGTCATCACTATGACTCATCAGTGCCAGATCCCTCCCATTGCTGAATACAGAAGAGGACTAGTAGACGGCAAGAAACAAATTATGCGTATGAGGTACTAGAGCACCTCTAGTAAGAGTGCTAAACCAGAACTACGGCTTCACCAAATAGGATAATTAGAAAAAGCACTGGCAAATACTAGCGCAGGAATCTTTTATATTGGCTAATTTCTTTTAATTATGAATTTCTCAAACGATACTCTTACGTTACTAGAGGTGTTCTAGTACCTCATACACATGAATCGTTTCTTGCCGTCTGCTAGTCCTCCTCTGCATCCAGCAGTGGGAGTGATCTAACACTAATGAGTCATTGTGATAACGAAACGGTATCTAATACTGTTATCGTCGTTCTTTCGGGTCTGGCTTAAATGATATTATGAATTTCTCAAACGATACTCTTACGTTACTAGAGGTGTTCTAGTACCTCATACACATGAATCGTTTCTTGCCGTCTGCTAGTCATCCTCTGCATCCAGCAGTGGGAGTTATCTAACACTAATGAGTCATTGTGATAACGAAACGGTATCTAATACTGTTATCGTCGTTCTTTCGGGTCTGGCTTAAATGATTGTTAACATAATTTACGCAGAATAGTATCGTTTGAGAAATTAATAATATTAGGAAAATATTATGTCAAATATTTGTTTTAATTGATGTGCTATGATTTATACCTTATCGATAAAATTAATTTGTTATTAACGAATGTTGACTTTCCTCAACGTGTGAAGTTTACTTCAAATAATTTGTAATTAAATAAAATAAACAAAACATATCACATTAAGATAAAAGATCGAAAATTAAAATAAAATAAATTGTTAAATATTATCAATAAAATATTAATTCATCATTTGGTCGGCTTCATAAATTATCCTCGTGTAAATTATCCTCGGCTTCATAAATTATCCTTCACACGAGGATAATTTATGAAGCCGACCAAATGATGATACTCGCTCGTGTATGCAATTATTCATTCTAAAATATTAATTGTTCAAGTCTTAATTAAAGAATAAAATAAAAATATTATATCAATTCTATAATATTTTCAATTATTAAAAAACACTGAATATATTAATACCTGTTGAGCCATAGCAGTAAATCTTAGAGCATTTAAATTTTGATCGAATGAGTCGTAATTCTGAGATATATTAGCGATCATTCGGATCAGACCAAAACCAACAAAATATGGTTGAAAGAGACGAGTTAATTTTGATTCACGATAAGAAGGTTTGATACTTGCACGGTTTCTAAATCAAGAAATAACATAAAAATAACGTTCAGTTATGTCAACCGTAGTCTAGCTATTTGCAAATTTCCGAAATTTTTATATTTGATTGATACATATAGATATACCCACATCGCGTATCAATATGGGTTATGATAATCGTTCAGAATATTTTGAATATTATAATCGTATAATTGTGATGTAATTTATAAACTATAAATTAGGGATCAATTCAATTGTAATGGATCAATTCAATTGGTAGTTAATTTTACAACAGATAAAACAAATCAAATAGTTAATAAATATTATTGAATTTGGTTGTTAAATCTTAGTCAAAAGGAAATTGAATAAACTAATTTGTACCAGATATGAATATACACCCTCAGATCTGGAGCACTTAAAATGTGATTGCGGTGGAAACATTACTATTAGTAGTGCATTTTCATTCAAAAATGCGTACTGCTTATTACACGTCAGAACGCTATTTGTGACATCATAGTATCTACCCAGACAGGCCGTTTTCATTTGAAAAATTCGTACCAATTTTATCACACGTTCTGATTTGATTAATTTTAAATACGAAACTACGACTCAAAGACAAAAACGCTCGCTTAGACATTATTTATTCTGGCTCCTTTGCATGAACATTTGAGCAATTTTTTTAAAGCTAGCATATTTTCAGTGCATACGCAACCTTAGGTCAATTGAAACCCGTCATTTTCAATTGAATTAAACAAATCGCAAAAGTTATCAAGATACAGTAAATGAGTTGCTCTGATTGATTATGGCAATTTCATTTCGTTCGAGTTTTTAGACTGTAAAGACATAATCAACAGAACAAATGAAGTGTAGAAATCAACTGCTTCCAAGTAAACTAAGTTGAGGAATTTAAAATATGCAGGCAGGATAGTAATTATGTAAGTATTACTTCGCAATTATTAGATCAGCATCCCCTGCTTAAGACCTCTACGATCACTCAAGGCTACTTTTAACATGTAGTCAAATAAATATCAACTACAAATTTCAAATTCAATGCCCATTCGGGATGACTTATATCATTGTATTTTATTAAATTAATTATTTTATCAAAAATATATTATTTAAATTATTAAATAATAATTAAAAAGAAATTAAAAAAAAACAATTATCTATAAAATAGTTTCGATATTAACTCTATATTATGAGTAATAAATATCAACACTAAAAACAGTGACTAAAATATGTCCTCGTTGTTTGAAATTTTTAAAACTAGAAGAAATAAAAAGATATTTATAATATATTTAGATTATGTTTGAAAACTTTAAGTAACATACTTTGATTTTGGCCTTAAACAATCGATACATCTATGTAGAGCCGAAAGTGAACTATTGATCTTACAAGTTTCTGTTAAATTACTTCCAGTTGCACCAGAACTTTTGCAACGCTCCGAACCAGCCAAGTCACAAAATTCAATGCTTAAAGAAAATACAAAAACATTAAAGTAAACAAGATAATTATTAATTAATGTTTAATAACAAATTCATTAATTATAAATTAAATAGTTCATAACATATAATTATTATAATTAATTATTATCCGATAAATAATTTAAATTTAAAAATCTCTATGGTTTATCCTTTTAGTTTTAACTCTTCGTTTTGATGGAGAGGCCAAATGCACTATAAAATTTGATACATTCAACTACTTATCAAAGTGAGTTTAGAAGTTTAGATAACAGTTTTTTATCTAAACATTTTTAAAAGTTTAGAGATAACTATATAGAAGTTTCACTATTATATGATCGATATATCACATTCTTATTAATTCATGTAAATTGTCTTGGTTTGATTTCAAATAAAAAATCAGATTATGAATTGAACTCAAAAATCAATAATTATAATAAATTGTAATATGTAACAATAAATATATTATATATTACAATCAAGATACTATATATTTTATAACATAATTTGCATATTATAATATATGCCAGATTCATATTTTTAATAACATTCTAATAATTTAAATCACATTAATAACATTTAGTCACATTCATATCATTATTAGCTAATCCGTTATTAACAAACCGTTGTTTAAAACGTCCGACTCGTAAGTTTAAAATTATCACCAAATTTAACATTCACGTTAGCAGCAAATTAAACAGATGAAATAGCTGCAGTTGTGCAGAAAAAATTTGAAAAGAAAACGGAACAATTTTATCCAACAGTTGATATACAAATTGAACGTTTGTTTCTGGTTATGCTAACTATAAAATTAACTATTTCATCGGCTAGCGAAATATAGAAATAAATTAGTGTTTACTGATCCCGCTCCAGAAATCAGTGGTTTGTAAACAAAATGTTTTATCCTTGAAAAATATTCACGTATTCGCAAATCGATAAGAAACCGAACGATTTTAACAAAACGATAACATACTTCCTTATTGCTATTTTATTTTGATGTTTGCTCTCCGTTATGAATGCAATTGAGAAAATTGAATGAGAACGAGAAGAATTTGTATTAAGCAGAGTGTGAGCCATTTGCAATTTCATACGCCCCATATCGAAAAGATAAATTAACTCGGACGATGTAAAAACCGGAATTCGTGTAAGATCTTTGACAAAAGGATAGCCCTTTGTGTCTTCCCCAACGACAACAGCACGACGTCTTGGTGAAAGTAAATCAAACACTAAGTTGTTGTACACTTCAACGTATGAACACCATATTCCACAGGCTTCGATTTCATCGGTAAAGCATATTTCAGTAACTTCGTAAAATTGTACATTTGAATGAATATCGCTGTCTTAAATGGACAGTGAAATAAAAATTAAATTTAAAATTAAAAGTAAATATATTTAAATATTAAAATTAAAGGTTTAAAAATTTCTAAAAAAAATTAATACCTTCAAACTGTTCATAAAATATTCCATCTCTGAACTGCTCGGGATCTTGAAGAAATGTGTTAATGCACTACAAGAAATACATTACTTTTAAAAGCGTTAAAAATAACCTTTAGGGATTTGCGTGTCGCCTTAGTTGATAAGGGTTTGCGGTAACTCAGTATTTTTTCAAAATTGATCTCCATCGGATAGTTTATTGTTATCGGGACTGTGTTTGGATACATAACCCGGCATTTACGAATAATGTTAAACAGAGAGGAAGCAAAATGGGGTATTATTCCGGGATTACTGTCGTTACCTAAAAACAATATTGCAGCTCGAACAACGAATATTATTTAACTAGAAAAAAACAACAAAATATATTTTAATTTTAAATGTATTTAAATTAAATTAATAAATTAACAAAAATATTATATATTCTAATGTATTAATAAATATATTAACATATTTAATATAAAAATATATTATTTTAAAAACAGATTAGTCGACAACATGCGTAACAATATTGCAGCTCGAACAACGAATAGAAATCAATGTTGTTAATTAAAACAACGAAATATATTTTAATTTTAAATAAATTAACAAAAATATAATTAATATATTAATAAATATATTAATATATAAAAATATATTATTTTAAAAACAAATTAGACAGGACTTGTGCTATTATATCGACAACATGCGTATTAATATAGAGACAAGATTAATTAAGAAGCTATTTAATTTATCATTTTAAATGATCAGCTAATGATATGAAACATGTGTTGAAATGCATATAAAAATGGCAATAATAATCAAGGAAGTATAACATCATTAATAATTACTTGTGAGTCAGAGTACATTTTAGCATTAAAATATCCAAACAGAAAATTAGCGTGAGTTCATTCTTAAGATGTTTTGCATCGCACAAAGCCGATTTGAATTTTACTATTCAAATTTAAATATCCATAACGGTTTAGTTTGATAACATTAACTCTGCTGTTTGATAGATAATACTTCGGTGGTCAATATATTTCTTAATTATTACTTAAAAGCTCACTTTGCTAACGAAGTGAGTTTTTAAAGTGTGAAAAACATGGAATGAATAAAAAATCAAAAAAAACCTTTATAGAATTAAAAATCAGTTTTGACATCAAAAAATAGTAATTCATTAGTAACTCAAATATTAAATTATTAAAAAATTAACATTTTTAAAAATATTGCAAAATCAAATTACAAGTAGGAAATTATACAGAATAGGAAGCATAAAAGTATAAAATTCGTTTAAGCAATAGTATTCGGTAAATGTAAAACAGAACAAAATTAAACTTTAAAGAATTAGTTACCCCGCATAGTGTAAGACTTTCCACTGTTTGTAATCCCGTAAGCAAATACCAAAACGCTTCTCGAGTTCATTATCTGCTCTATACACGGAACAACCATTTTAACAAAGATATCCTAGAAAAAATACCGAAGAACATGATAAACATTACACAATTGCTGAATAAAAAATATTGATAATGATTCATAATGAATCATTATAATGATTCATAATGAATCATTATAATGATTCATATACATGAAATTGTAATTCAATTGGTGAAACAAGAAGTGTTTCAGTTCGAATTACAGAAATCTTTTGTATCTTAAAATTAATTAACGACGACCCGTATTAATAAAAATTATAAAAAAGCATCGAAAGTTTAAGATGATTTTTTTGTAAATAGTGTTCGAAGTGGTTTTTAAACATTTGGTAAAACAAAAAATATATATTGCAGATTTGTAAAGTTAACGAATAATGTTTAATAATAATGTTCACTTTAATGTTTCACTTTAAGTGAAAATTTTAATTTCGATTTAAATAAACCGAGAATTCAGTGTCTTATATTGTAATAAACGCATTTACAATAACACGGCAAATACTACGTCCATCATGTATAAAACATATTAAAAATCACCTGAAGATATACTCTGCTACAACATTGCTCAAATTTGTCCTTATAAGACAATTCTACGAACCATTTAAATTATAACGAGGAATTATTCAGTAAAAATAAATCACATATTTTTGAAATAAATTTGTTTGTAAAATGATGATATTAAGATAATAATCAAAAAATTTGAAATTTTGATAATCAAAACAATTAAAATTTGTTTGGTTATTATAAATGTAACAGCCAAGAATCCTTGTCATTTGGAATTGAATCAAAATTTACAAAGAATACGAAAATTTTGATTGTCAAGTCTTCCCAATTTTAGCATACATTCAGTTTAGATCTGCTTATACTGTTTTGAAATGCTTATCAACAGCTTGTCTATGAAATTAGTGACGTGTATGTATAATATATTATATATATTATTATATTATATATAATATATTATATTGCTGAAATAACGTTGAGTACGCAATATATTGCTGACATAACGTTGAGTACGAAATACAATTATATGCATAATAAAAGTGGACTCTTTTATTCGATATTAAAATGTGATGTTATATATAGGCGATAATAATGTGAATACTCAATATACAACCTTTTTATGGACTTATTCATGAGTGGACTCGTGAATAAGTGACTTTTTACAGTAAGCGACTATTAATAAGGGACTCATGAATAAGTGAATCATGAATAATGACTTTTTATGGACTCACACAGAATTTAATAAATATAAGAACTAAGTTATATGGCTTAAAGTCGATTATACGGTTTGATAACATTTATACTCAAATTTAAGCTTATTTAAGTTTTAAAATATTTATATGCTAAAATGTCATATTTAGCTATTTTTATTACAATGTTGGATTTTGTCAATAATTTGATTCTTTGAAAGTAAGTTAGGAATTGCTGGTTTATATAATAGTTGGTCATTTAAACAATAATGTATCAAATATCCAAATAATCTCGCATTATAAAATGATGTGATGTTAATAATGTTAAAAACACCTGAAACATTAAAATATACAGCGAATGTGTAAATAAAGGATAATTTAAGTAAAATACGATTCGCAACTTTCTTAAAACAACTAACTGTGTGTGAAATTTAGTTTTTCAGGAAACAAATATATTTTTGATTAAAATATGGACAAATATTATTACCTCTTGATCGTCGTACTCGCTGAAAACGTGACTAAATTCAAAAACTTCATCGTTGCAACCATCACGTCGAAAATAGGCTGATGTCTCGGGGACTTTAACGGTTAAAGTTGTGTTGTCACTGATAGAATAAGTCAAATCCTACTCCAAAAAATATATAATTAATAAATTCTTAAACAAAACAATAAACAAAAATATCAGTAAAAATTAAAGTTTTTTAATTTATGTATATAAGAAGAAGGAAAATTTTCTAAATATATCGTAATAAAAGTAAGATAATGAGTTCGAGACTCGTTTCAGTAGTAAGGCAGTAAGTTAGGTGCAAATGATTTGAAAGATATCAAGAAAAATTCAAATGTATTCGACGTTTTGCTAGCACTGCTTCGATGCACATCCAGTACCTCAATAGATCATCATTAATCGAGATCGAACAGATACATTGTCAAATGCGTAAGCACAATCGCGAAATTAGTGAACGTGAAAGCTGGCATTAATTTATACCAACAAAACTATAATAAGTTATTGTGTAATATTACAATATTATGTAACATCGAATGTGTAATTAGCATGGCTAGGCGTATTAATTTTATAAATGAAAATTAATTTCCTAAATTAATATCAATAAATAATCTACTAAATAAACTGTAAAGCAAAAGCTATGACAATAAAATTACAATTATTGTAAACGTCAAATCATTACAAGTTTGATGCCAATCATATCACACATGTTATCATGAATTAAGCAAATCGTGTGCTAGCCATTAAAATTCGTTGATATTTTATACCAGCACTTGAATAGATGTAAAGGTCAATAAATGGCCCGCTGGTGAAAAATCGAATATTCAATAGCATTGCCTTATCCTCACGCTATAATACGGCCAACGAGATTTTTTGTTCCAAATTTTTTGAGCTTGACAGGCCTGGTCGAAATAAATCGCATTTTCGTAACCAATACTAATATGTTGTTAGATTCAGTCTTTATTGTTTAAGACTATGTCAAATACTTTAAAAACTTACTTTCGCGAATGGTTGATTTCTAAGTTCATCTTCACTTAGTGGCCTAATTCTCAAAAAAGCCATAAGCTTGTTCGATTTTGTATCATTATTTTGAGCAATTATAGTGGTAGACATCTATAAGATTATGATTTAAAATATAATTACAAGAAAAAAAAAACAAATTTTATCTAGAATGCACATATGAGTTTTCTTGTAGACGGTATATCTAGAAGGCCGGAACCCATCTATTACTGTCATTATACTGCAATCAAATTTGAACCCGTATAGTTTCTGTTCATTTCTGGATTCGTTAACTCTCATATCTAGAATTAGATGATAACTAGATTTAGCTAATTTCGACTATCTTTATTGTGGTATATCCCAAATGAATAAAACAGAGCATGTCGCTGTATGAAACTGCTCATGTAAGCAGTTTTTTGATGATATCGTAATATTTATTGGGTAATTCCTAGTGTCGACGTTTATATTGCGAATAAAGCAGTATACTGCAAATGATGATTTAAAATCCCGCATTTTTGAAAATTAGCATTTATAGGAAGAATAAATTACTTATAATAATTTATAATTAAATAATTTATATAATTTTTAAATATTGGGTTGTGTTATGAATTTTAATAATTTGGATGATATGGTGACACAATAAGTAGCGATTAGGTAACTCTTTGTGGACATAATCAGAACAATCTATAACAAAGAAGTTGGTTAATGGAAATATAGTAAAAGATCGATAGTTTTTAGCCACAAGAGCTGTTTTGCCTGATCATCGATACCTGAATCTTCAGTAATAAACTTATAAAAATTTTATATCTTGTACAAACAGTATTATGCGCTTTAAACGGAAAAGAGTACAAAATAAATATCGATACGATACTAAGTTTAAATTTATTTAAATCATTACTTAGTTTAAAAATTCGATATTAATAAGAATCCAATTTACAAATGTAAATTTGAGACGAGAGAAAATAATACAAATAAATAATATAAGATGTACAAGGAAAAAACATGGGAAAATTTTAAATTTCGTAGTTAACATATCAAATCAGCTAACTGAGTCTATATATTTAATAAAATAATATAATAAAAAACAATATCAAAATTAAATAATTAAATATTATTATAAAAGTTATATTAAGTTAAAATATTATATTATAATATTATATAAATTATATTTTTATTATATTGTTGTTTGTAAATTTTTACAACTTGAATATATTATAAATTACATATTTTGTATTATTGTTTGAATTCTGTCAAACCAGCACTGAAACCAGTACTTACACAAGCTAGAATTGGTAAGAAAATTTTGCTTCTTATTATTTACAACGTGTTGCATTCTCACCTAACAGATCAGATTTGCTAGCTGAGTTAACGTATATTAAATTATTTATAAATTAAAAATAAAGATTTAAAAATAATTAAATAATAAATAATTGTTATATAGGATTTTATATAAGTTATATAATATAATATAAATTATATTATATTATAATAATTTATATTATATAATATTATAATATTATATTATATAAATTATATTTTTATTATATTGTTGTTTGTAAATTTTTACAACTTGAATATATTATAAATTACATATTTTGTATTATTGTTTGAATTCTGTCAAAATTAATTCGTGTTCTATCTAATCATATGTTTAGGCATAATCAAAAAAGGGTCACTGTATACCCGACACGTTGTAAAAAAATTATTTAAAATATTTTGTCTCGTATGGACAATTGATTATGTCTAATATTATATTAATATATGTAATATTATATTAATATAATAATATTAATATAATATTAATATTAATATTTGATTAATAATATTATATTATTATTGATTTATAATATTTTATTAATATTATATATAGATTATATTAATATTTGTAAATTTAAAAGTATTAATTTTATAATTATTATTTAAATATTTACTAAATCAGTTAAGGATTGCTTTTATGTTAAAATTAGACATTTTAGGCAGTTGGCTGAATTATATACACGAGAAAAGCACTTTATTAAAATCAGACAATATTTCGATATTTACGTTCTCTTCAAGTCAAATATTTACTAAAACCTGCTAGAAATTTCACTTTATATAATAACACTACCCATTACGAATTTTGTAGCTCTGTAATAAATTCGCTACATAAATTAAATCGCTACTTTAACTTTCTTTATATTAAAATTTAAAATTGAAATTTAAAAAAAAATTAATTTTTATGAATTGAATAATAAATAACAGATGTTGTATCATAATAAGGATTAGAGGTAATTAGGAGGAACTGCTATTCTATCAGGTTTCTGCAACTAGTCATGACCCAACATAGAAGAGGGACAAATACGTATTTCTAAGCTAATGACGTATTTCCTCTGATGAAATTTGATTGTTTAGTGCACCTTATTTTAATACAAAGTATATTGTTTATTATCCATCCATAGAAGTTTTCCACTTAAGATTTTAAATCTATTTTTAATTATATTGTGTTGATTTATATATTTTAATATTTTCTGCTTGATGTTATTTTTATAGTAACCTAGTTTAAAATACGCATCTATTAAATTATTTAAATGATTTTGAAGAAAGTCAATATCATTACATATTGTTGCAATTCTTAAAATTTCATTATTTAATATATTATATTTTATATTATATGGTATGCATGAATGCTCATGCAAAAATATGTTTATTGTAAATTTAAATATGTCATCTTTACGATATAAATTAATAGTAGTTTTAGTTAATGTTAATTTAATGTTCATATCTAGATATACACCTTCTTTATCATTAATATTGGTTTTATTAATGAATTGACTAATAAATCTGCTTTTGAAATATATTACTCGACCCAACATGGTAGCGGGGACAAATACATGCTAATGATGTATTTCCTCTGATAAAACTATCTAGTATCTTATTCTAATACAAAGTATATTATTTATTATCCATCCATAAAAATTTGCCACTTAAGAGTTTAAATTTATTCTTTATATTATTGTGTTGATTTATATATTTTTCTATTTTGTGTTTGATGTTATTTTTATAGTAACCTAGTTTAAAATATGTATCTATTAAATTAGATGATTTTGAAGAAAACCATTATCGTTACAAATTGTTGCAATTCTTAAAATTTCATTATTTAATAAATTATATTTTTTATTATATGGTATGCATGAATGTTCACACAAAATTATGTTTATTGTAAATTTTAATATGTAATCTTTACGATATAAATTAAAAGTAGTTTTAATTGATGTTAATTTAATGTTCATATCTAGATATATACCCTCTTTATCATCAATATTGGTTTTATTAAGAATAAGGATACCTGGTCAGCTATAATTGGGCTAATATTACCGCTTATTGGAAAACCTTTTATTTGTAATAATATATAAATATTGAATTGCGGGCTTGAAAAGCTTTAGATCGGATCTCACTACTTCGTCTGGAAGCCAATTCCGTGAACTAATCGATCTGTGAGATAGTCTGCTAAGCCTAAAGCAATGACAATGTAATAATATTTTTAATGACATGGAACGACCCGTGTGAGACTGTCTGTCATTTAACGTGATGTATTTAGATGGGTACCCCTCGTGTTTTCTTACCATATCTTTATAAAATTTAGATTTATTTTTTAAATAGTTTTGAGCAAATTCATATTTTATAAGGCTTAGAAATATGTCAACTATAATTGGGCTACTATTACCTCTCATTGGAACACATTTTATTTGTCTAAACATAGATGCCCATACTTTTAAATAACTTTGATTAATCAAAATATTTAAGGATTCCATTAATTTAATTTTATCCATATATTTATATTCATTTGAGGGCTTTATTTTTGTTAGATAGATGTTACAGTTATTATTATAGTCATTATAGTTATAATTCTGAATGGATGAGGTTAATTAATTTTTCTAGCGCCTCTTTAATATCCGCTAAATATAAATTTGTATAAAACGTACTAAAATCATACGCATTTACATTCTGAAAATTTATTTCTTTAAGTCCGTATTTATTCCTTTAAGTCAATATATTAAAATGGTAAATATGATTGATTAATGATCTTTTTTATCTAAAAACTCTTTAGATATATTTGATCGTTCAAATACAAATTATTTCTATATATACACGAATTTTATTTATAACAAAATCAACTCGTGGATCAAACAAAGTTTCTGTTTAAATTAAACTTCAGTTTTATGGTTCTGATCTGGCTTGGAGCTTTAATGAATCATTGAAGGATATACTAAGTGTAATTTAATATTAGTTGCGAGTCGGACTTTAAAAAAATTAAATTTTAATATACGCGATAAGGTGGCTTAGCTTTAAATTTAACATTTTCGTAATTATTATTGATACAGAGCTTTAGCCAAAATAGCTGTTTATCCCGATCACAAAATTGTACAATTCAAATAAAAAAAAATATTAAGGAAAACGTAGGTAGTTCTCGTTCATAATATATAAATCTTGTATTGCGGGCTTGAATAGCTTTAGATAGGATATCACTATTAGTCTGGAAGACAATTCCGTGATCTAATCGATCTGTGTGATAGTCTTTTTAGCATTAAGCAATGACCATGTGATACTGTTTTTAGTGGCATGGAATGACCCTTGTGAGACTGTCTGTCATTTAACGTAATGTATTTAGATGGATACCCCTCGTGGTTTCTTACAATGTGCCACATAGATGTTATATCTAATAAAAACAGTTTAGTGCTGATACTCTGCATATTAAGAATTGACAATATATCCCTATAATTATGTAGATGCCATTTCAGATACAATTTACTACCTCGCCTAATAATCCTCTCCGAATCCTCAACTTATCCTTTGGTAATAGGAAACCTTGCCTGAATACCGTATTCAATATGTGACCTGACTAAAAAGAGAATTTTCTTGTGAGTAGCAAATGCATGCCAACAGCGCGCTTACAAGGCCATTAAGAATTTTAAAAAATGATCAAACTTAAAATATAATTCAGCAAACGAATTTTGAATAGTATGAACAAGGAAATCGAGCGGATGCACGAAAGAAGGGAATTCTAAGCGAGAGAAACCGCAACAGGAAAGGGAAAAGGCTGTAATTTGTCGAATAATTTGGAGTGTAGATGAAAAAATAGAATAAGATGACGAGATTCATCTAGATATGGAAGATGAGTGTATGAAAGGGAATTGTGATGCAGTACACGATAGGTCAGGAGAATCAAACAAATTTGGCACGATAACTAATTGTGGGATGTTAGGAAAGATTGAAAATATATGGAGATAGGTGGTTGAAACGGCGGAGACGTAGAAGAATGCAAACTAAGGCTATAATCGATTCGGGAACATAAAAGGGCGAATAAAAGGAAAAAACAGGAGCGAAAATTGATCAACCTACGAATAAAGCGAATATCAGGAGTAGCAGGAATGAGGAGCGGACTTTACCGGAAACAAATGACTTGAGAGAAAGATAGTTGTCAGAGTAGAAACCAAGGAATCCGATATCATTAACGATAGGAAGAATGGTTGAGTAGAGATATAAGGTAGGAGAAGTATTGTTGAGGTGATAGAGAATTATCCACATAATTTTGGATTTTTCAGGATTGAGTGATATGTGAAGGGAAGAAATGTACTGCTAAACGGATAAGAGGCAATCGGAGGAAGTGAATACAGCATAATGAATTTGAGAGGAGGGTAGATAAGATTAGAGGATAATGTCATCAGCATATTATTGCACATTAGTCTTTATTTGACTAATGAGTTGAATAAAAATAAATGAATTTGGCGATAACGATACGAAACTGTTCTTTTGTTTGACGTTACAGTTCAAAGTGTTTTTATTTTATTATGATCCGATAAAAATTCTGTCATGGCTTATATTGTGTTACAATATTATGTTTGGGTGGCTTTTTGATAGTAAACGTGGATACTCAGAACAAAATAAAATAAAATATCAAGTAATATATCTGTAATAATGTGAATTAAAAACAATTTAGCAATCTAAGAATACCGAACATTTAGTTATTTTCCCGTTGTTTGAAAAACAAATGATCGAACAAAACTAGAGAGTTTTAAAACAGGCAAAAGTCATATTTTTTCAATGATGACTTGTGCTTATATAACCTGTCTGCATTGAACCATTTTACTAAAATTTATTAAAATATATAAATTATCCTAATTCGCAATTTTCACAATCAATAAAAGAATTTAAATGACTAATTTTAATAAATATTATGCAAATCGCAAAAGACGATTAAAATGAATGAAGTTTGGACAGCTCTATGAACATAAATATATTGTAGTATCTGAAACTATGTATTATTGGTTACGACTTTATTATTATTTTCTGATTTTCACGCAAGTTTGATGAATTATTAATTTTTTAAAAAGGCAAAAGTTTGCATCCCAAGGTGTTTACACTTTAAAATTTAAACTGATTCACGTGATCACGTTTAAGAGACCAGGTAATGGGAAAAGCCAGGTCGCGTAGCGCGTGGAGTGAAGGTGGTAGATCTTTATAGATCTTGTTCCAGCCTGCAACCGCCTTAAGCAGGGCAGCCCCCTGTCAGATGCTGCTGGATGGCCCGTTGTAAGTTTAGTCTGAGTCAACTAAACTAGGTGGCGACACCGAAAAAGCAACGTTAAAAATTATGACTTAAAAATTACATGTACTCAACCAGATTGGAAAAATACGTAAGTACTAATGATTTCAATTTTAGATCTTTTAAATGTAACAGAAAAAATTGTATAGTTTGTGATGTTATAAATAATAATAATTGTATCGTAAGTAATACGACAAACAAATGTTTTTCATTAAATATTAATAATAATTGTAACTACAATACCGCAGGTGTAGTGTATCTTATACAATGTACATGTGGATTGCAATATATAGGAAAAACATATCAAATGTTAAAAACTAGGTTTAGGCAACACATATAATATACAGCATAATAGTCAAACTATATTTCATAAACATATAAGATTAATAAGACATGATATTAAAAACTGTAAATTATTTATTTTAGAACATATTATCGAAGGTAATATATCAATATTAAATCAAAAACTATTAGAAAGAGAAGATTTGTGGATTAACACGCTTAATTCCATGTACTCATAAGAATTGAATGACATGGTACAAGGAATCGGTAGAAGTAGTATAGTATTCTCCTTAGGATTAAATTAGAACATATTATCGAAGGAAACAAATTTATTTCTAATAATTATAATTAATTATAATGTTATATTAATAAACAACTATATTATAATAATCCGGTTAAACGCAAACCAAAAAGTCATGGTGATAAAAGGAATAGGAAAAAATATAGTTAAAAATATTAAAAAAGATATGTATATAAATGAACAATTAGAAATATTAAAACAACTTTTAAGTGATAATAAGCTGAAAGATCTTAATCTAAATATAAGAAGCTTTTCTAAAAATATCATTTGTTCAATAAATCAAAGATTAATTAACGATTATGATAGGTTGAGTTGTATAATAGAGAGTTATTGTAATATAAATACTATAATCGGACAATAAATGTTAATAATAACAATAAAAAATACAAACTGACCATGAAATTCATTAATAAATGTATATATAACATAAATATAGATAGAATTTTAAATAATTCTAAAAGTAAAGAAATAATAGGATCATATCCTAAAATAAGGTATAAGTTGTTACCGCCATTAGGACGAAAAATTTGCAATTATAATAAAGAATTGAAATCTATATGTATTAGAAATATTAGAATATAAAACATCATTGAAACTAAATGCGATTGCAAAAGTATTAGTTTTGATAAAATAAATGAACATATATGCCCTCATAATCTAGAATTAATTGAAAACAATGAATTAAGGAAAATACTATCAAAAGAGTATAAATATTTTTTTGAATTAAATCAGCTAACTGAGTCTAGTATTTAATATAATTATAAAATACACAAAACATAATAATGCTAAATCAAAATTTAATAATTAAATAATAAAATTGATAATTGATTTAGATTTTATATAATTTAAATCAAGTTTAAAAAAATGAAATTTAAAATAAACGTCATTTTCATGAATTGACTAATAAATAACAGACGTTGTATCAGAATAAGAATTAGATGTCATCAGGAGGAACTGCTATGCTAACAGGTTTCGGCCCCTAACTCCTCTACCCAACATAGCAGCGGGGCCAAATACATGCTAATGATGTATTTCCTCTGAAATAACTATCTAGTATCTTATTCTAATACAGTATATTATTTATTATCCATCCATAAAAATTTGCCACTTAAGAGTTTAAATTTATTCTTTATATTATGGTGTTGATTTATATATTTTACTATTTTCTGCTTGATGTTATTTTTATAGTAACCTAGTTTAAAATATGTATCTATTAAATTATTTAAATGATTTTGAAGAAAGCCAATATCATTACATATTGTTGCAATTCTTAAAATTTCATTATTTAATGTATTATATTTTATATTTGATGGTATGCATGAATGCTCATGCAAAAATATGTTTCTTGTATATTTAAATATGTCATCTTTACGATATAAATTAACAGTAGTTTTAGTTAATGTTAATTTAATGTTCATATCTAGATATACACCTTCTTTATCATTAATATTGGTTTTGTTGAGAATAAGGCTTTCTGGATAAATGTGCTCACTAATTGAATAAAAATTATTAGAATTAAATACACATATATCATCAATGTATCGAAACATATATTTCATATATTTATATTGTTTAGATTTAGTTTTTACACAGTTATGAACAAATTCATATTCTATAAAGCTTAAAAACAAGTCAGCTATAATTGGGCTACTATTACCACCCATTGGAACACCTTTTACTTCTCTAAATATAGATGTCCCTACTTTTAAATAATTTTGATTTATCAAAATATTTAAGGATTCTATTAATTCAATTTTATCCATATTCTTATATTTATTTGGTGGTTTAATTTTTGTTAGATAGGCGTTATAATTATTATAACATATATATGTATATCTTTTTCCGAATATAATATTAATTAATTTTACTAACGCTTCTTTAATATCTACTAAACCTAGATTTGTATAAAGAGTACTAAAATCGTATGTATTTATATTTTGAACTAGGTTACTATAAAAATAACATCAAGCAGAAAATAGTAAAATATATAAATTAACACAATAATATAAAAAGTAAATTTCAAATCTTAAGCGGAAAATTTTTATGGATGTATAACAAATAATATACTTTGTATTAGAATAAGATACTATATAATCAAATTTCATCAAAGGAGATACGTCCTAAACGTATTTGGCCTCGCTGCAATATTGGGTAGAGGAGTTAGGGGCCGATACCTGATAGCATAGCAGTTCATCCCGATGACCTTGAATCCTTATTCTGATACAACGTCTGTTATCTATTAGTCAATTCATAAAAATTGACTTTTATTTTAAATTTCAATTTTTTTAACTTGATATAAATTATAAAAAATCTTAAAACAATTATTTATTTTATTATTTAATTATTTAATTTTGATTTAGCATTATTATGTTTTATTTATTTTATAATTATATTAATTACATAGACTCAATTAGCTGATTTGATGGTAGGCATATCTATAATAAATTGGATATTATAACAAGTTTATTAGTTATTATTGGCAATTATTACCAGTAAAAACAATTATACCTTCAATCATGCAATGGAAAAACTCAATCTGCTATCACAGAACCATTGCCTTTACAAAATTAGTCAGCCTACTTTTCGTACGATTTTAATTATTTAATTAGCTGTCAGAATTTATCAATTTTCATATAAATATATTTTTTAGCTAAAAATAACCTGAAGATTATTGCGATTTCAACGCAGTAGATGCAATCACAAACCTCAACGAGCACATAACGTTCAGGTATTGAACGTATGTTCAATTATATCAAGAATTTTTAATCAAGAATTTTTAACCGGTATTTTTAAAAAAATTATGAAAATTATCAAGTACGGTATCATGCTTAATCCCGATAAAATCACACATGGATCGAACTCAATAAAGATTCTTGATTACGTCATAAGCGATGGCAAAATTCTACCTGATCCAGAGAGAATGGAACCTTTATTGCGAATGAAAGCGCCGAATGACAAGAAAAGTTTGGATAGAATAAAAGGTATGTTTACATATTACTCACATTGGATTCCCAAATTTTCCGATCGGATTCGGCCGCTCGCTAATACATCGTCTTTCCCTCTGTCATATGACGCTTTGAATTCATTTCATGATCTATAGCGTGCTGGCTGAAGCAAGTAAAGTTGCTATCTCGGAAGTTCAAAGTTTGTTGTTGAAACGGACGCTTCTCGATTCGCTTTGTCTGGCACATGAGTCAAGAGGGCCGCCCCGTTGCGTTCTACTGGCGCATTTTTATCAAAGCATGAAAATCATCACTTGTCGGTTGAGCTAGAAGCCTTGCGATAATCGAAAGTTTGAGACAATGGAGGAATTATCTCGTTGATAAGCATTTTCAAATCATAACGAATCAGAGGTCGATTTCTTATATATTCTCAAGCAATCTCAAGAGTACCATCAAAAACGACAAGCTTTCACGATGAATGTTAGTATTAGCTGAATTTCAATTCGACATATCTTTAAGGGCAGGCTGTCGAAACGTAGCTGCTGATGCATTCTCTCGTATTATGTGCCATTCATATTCATAGTCGAACAGCTGAAGTTTAAAAATTGCAGTTTTATTGTGTCATCCTGGAGAAACACGATTTTGGCATTACGTGCGCTCCCACAATATCCCCTTTTCAATCAACGAAGCCCGGGATATTACGGCAAAGTGTAAGGTTTGTTCAAAAATTAAACATCGTTCCTGGAAATCACAAAATTCCACATTAATTAAATCAACTCAACCAATGAAACGTATTTCGATTGATTTTAAAGGTCACTTTCCTGTGTCTTCCACCTACCGATATATGCTCACAGCTGTAGACGAATATAGTCGTTTCCCGTGGGCGTGGCCATGTAAAGATACTAGCGCAACAACAACTGTTATCGAGTGTTTGGGTTGACTATTACATCTATTTGATGCCCTCGCAAGTATACATTCGGACATAACCGCCGTTTCGTGTCCCATGACGTTTGCAGCTTCATCAGCCGAAATAATGTGATATACTCAACAAAGCATTCTGTCAGCCTTTTGATTCTACATCAACCCCCATCTTTTAATCATATTCTAATTAGTACTGTAAATGCTTGAACTAACGATTTGGAACTAGCTGACACACGGAGAAGAACCAAAATAAAAAGTAGATTATAATGAACGATACTATTTTTGCGGTATGACATATCATTAGTGCATCAAATACCCAGCCAAAAATCATGTATCACTCATGTGATAAAAACAGGACACTTTCTAGCTAAATGTAAATATTGAAATGAAAATAGCAAGCCAGCCAACTTATCAGTTGCTTTATGTTCTATTGATTCATTACTCATTTAATATGCAATACCCTTTAAATATCGGAATTGAAAATTATTATGTGTTCACACTTGTTAACACGTGAAGTAGCGATAATTTCATCCACGTATCTGTATCGAATTCTTTAAGCATGATATATTGATAAGAGCATGCTGTAATAAACGAGTTCTCTTAGTTTAATATTCCCGTTCCGTAGTTGTATGTCATCATTGTGATGTTACCATTATTTTAATTGACCTATAGGAGATTCTTCATCTTGCCAAATTTATGGGAACCGGGGATTTTGAGCCGAGATTTTCTAAGACCTAACCATTTAACATTTCAATTTGGTGATAAAGATCCTGGGTTAAAGTTGGCCTTTTTGAATTACCCGATTTTGATGAATGTTAATCCAATTGACATTAATTTTTGGATCCAAACACCCAAAAAGCGTTCGTCCTATTTCTACCAAATCTAGTCGTCAAACTCAGAAAAACGCAAAATTCATCAATTAAATATATCTACTGCTGAAAAAAATCATTACCGAAGAGAGTCAGTCGCCGTGGAGGAAAAAGTTCTAGTTGTCACATCATTGTTGGAAATCCTGAGTAGTGGTTAACTATCATCACACAATCAACAAATATCGACGTTTAGATGCATACCAACTACCTAACATTGAATACTTAATAACGCCGATTGCGTGTTATTCGGTATTTCAACATTACGGTATGTATTATAAATTTTGTGGAAAATATATTATTATTAATTTTCAAGACGAAACTCTAAGGATCTTCAGTCTGCTTACAAAACACAAGAAAAACATTATTAAAAATATATGAAATGAATTTTCTCGGTTACCGAATATTTCATGATACATTTAAATCTTACCCTCGTCGTATAAAACACTTAGTTGACTGTTTCATTTCTAAAAATAAATTGATCATACAACAGCTTTTAGGCAAATATAAGAAGGAAATAGCAACTTCAACAGGTACATGAAATGATCACCCAGCTACAAAAGATACATTTATTATTGTGCAATCTTGGAATCACACAAATGAAGCATTAGATTAAACAGGCTTATGATAGATAAGGTAGATATTATTAAAATTATTGAACAAATAATGGCACATGCAAAGTTGAAATCGCAATTTTGTAAGCAGATGAAATTATACTTCAATGATCTGCTTTCACATGTAAAATCTCGATGCCTGATTTACGATGATGACCAAAGATTTGGCGTCCAGTTGAGTCAAATAAAGATGCTCAATTACTCCAAGCTGATATTAATACTGAATATTCATAGTCGGTTTCCAATTGTCTCCAGCTCAATAATAAAAAAGTGCTTCCATGTGTATCTCTCAATCGAAACATAATCAACATAGAGTTTACCACCTTGACGGTGTAGCCATATTGATAACTGACTCATATAAGGATTGTTTGAGTACGACAAGATTTAAGCACTCGCATGAACACAGACTTCGTGTGCTCACAGGTCATATGAGTCGTCGGTCTTCTCCGCCGGTCGCTTTAAAACGTTGATATTTCTTGTTTTAGGACCATTTCTAACGCTTTGATTCTAAGTATACTTTTATATGCTTCACCGTGATGTTACCCTATTACTAAGGAAGAATGTAATCGCCTAGAAAATGTTTATCGATTGGCAACGAGATTAGTCCGTACTGTCAGACATTTGGAATATAGGGATATACTTATGTATCTAAAAATGCATAGTCTTAGTTTCATGCGACTTCGTGCTGATATGTGCCTCGTATGACATATTTTACATACTAAGGAGCATCATTGCGTCACTTGTTGAGATTTCGAGATCAGCCCTTTCTATGCGGACATTCCTTAATGCTTAGAACACTACGCCTACGCCACATCCGTATCAGATAGTTGTATCGGTATGGAATCAACTTTCCGATACGACTGTTAACTATCGTAATATTAATGCGTTTAAACTGGCGTTGGATAAAGATTTAGCCAAGATAATCGATTGCGATTTGTGAAGTTTTACTTTGATTTCCTGTGATGCAACTTGTAAAGAGTCTTTGACTCACTGTGTTGTCTATTTAATAATAACAGCCTCATAGATATTTAAAAAGTTAAATAGGGACTTTAAATACCCGCTGCAATCGAATACACCAAACCGATATTTACTATGCTTAATAAATAAATTTTCCAAGTTTTCATTTGAGATTCCTTTGCTGGATTGCTCATCATTATCGGTCATCAATTGATTGAAGTAACTCTAATATATTCAGTTACCTTACAAAAATCGACACAGATCAAAGGTTATTGTTTTTCCTGTCTAGAGAATTCCAAAATTATTTAACATTTATCGAAAAAGCCTACAATCGTACACATCCTATAATCCTTGAGAAAACAAGCAGGCTGGACGTTATGTTTGGGTCATTTGATAAATAATTTAATTGATACTTAATTATGATAGAAAATCAACGCTTTTTACCGGTATTGTCGTCATTCCGATCATTCTTGAGTAACGCAACGAGATACACTCCATAGGAGCAGATTTTTAGTCATTAGTACAAATCCATAAATGACGTTCTACTGCTATGAATGAAGGCGGAAATACAGTTTGTCTTACGAAGAACCGGTGTTGAAAAGTAAATCTTTTTGACAGGTTAGAGAGGTTCAAACAAATTGGTTAAATGTAACAGTGAATTGTGGCAACTAAAATGAATTTAATGTATCAACACCCACATTTGCTAGATGCCCTCAGATAGATAAAGACATATCCGAACAATTCTAATTGAAAATGTGATTCCAATAGTTTGTCTAATGAAGCTTTAGATGCTGCTCATTACAATAATAACAAATTACGCCGAAATTAATAAAATTTGTCTAAAATAGAATTACAAAACGAACTATTCACAAAGAAAAATGTTTAAAAATAAAATTGAAAGTTTGTCGATTGACCGAGTAACTCGAGTAGAAAGAATACCATGATACCTGAACGACTATTTCAAACAGGAGAAGAAAGTCTTGCGATATTCATTAACTGCTTTCATGAGATAGATATTTTTAAAAATATCCATTTGTTTCTTTCATTGTAATTTATTTATAGTATGAAATCAAAGAAACAACAATTTATTCGATAAAAAAGTCCAGTCCGATATTTTAATAGCTGCGGTACAATAGCCGTTGGCACGCCGATGATGCGAGCGTTATTGGTACCAAAGTTTAGCAAATTTTAAATCGATTGAGCCCCAAATTTAAGTGCTGTATAAATTCAGCAAAATCGCCAGTTTTATTTCACAGCGCCCTCAATGCCAATCAAATTAATGCATAAAGGTTGCGACCAAATAGCGAATGCAGGTTTGACTAAATCTATTGAACATAGATGGACTCAATATATGCGCTAAATTATTTAGGACTAGCGGACAATTGATGGATAAAACATATTCATTCGAGGTATTTTATACGAAGTATCACTGACCAAATTAATAATAATACAAATTTATTTAACGTGGCAAATGCGTACAAGCTGTACGCTAACAAGTCCACTAACAAAAATGAAAAAGTCAAGCAGATAAATTGTTTAAATGGGATCGGATTTGGCGTTTGAAGCACGACAGGGAAGTTGATTGGCGTATATGAATGGGCAGATGATTCCACTAGATAGGAGCAGACGCTAGGAAGGAGCGGAGTCTAGAGGAGGTAGAGTAGTTTGGGACATGTAAAAGAAGGGAATTACAGGAACGCAAGGAACAGTAAACATGACGAGAATTATCAAGAAAAGGAAGGTCGAGAAATGAAGGGGTATGAAAAGTTATTGCAATAAGTTATTACACAACTTATTGCAAGCAATGAGTTGTGTTAGTGTATTGGGAGTTCATGATGATGCACCATTATTAGCACAGCTTGATTTCGCTTTGCATAGGACCATACAAAAATTCACAAGTTAGGTATGAAAAAAGATATCCTTCGAAATTTGCCTACTAAGACAAATTTCCTTTTCAATCATCAATCATAGTGAAGTTTATCAACAGCAAATAGATTAATTTCATCAACCTTTAAACATGAACCTTATAAAACATGCATGCAAAAACAGCGTGTCTGCATTGCTAAGTGAATCATTGTTATAGAAGGACTGATCAATTTCACAAATACTGAATTTCACGATGCCGTGTGTAAGATAATGAATGTAGCATACGTGGATATGCAACATGGTGGACTTTTAATTATTCGACACGGCCTTATTCGAGATATTATAAAAGTTGCGTTTCGGAGGTTTATTATAAGCTAATAGAATTAAATTTAATTAAATTTATTCAAATAGTGTTTTTTACTTCTAGCGGGTTTGGAATATACGTTTACAATTCATTATTTTAATCTGAAAATTTGGAACAGGATCAATAAACACTAATTTGTTTTTAAATTCGCTAAACGTACTATATTCGCTAAACGTACTAGTTTAGTATTTATTACCAAACGTACTATCTTTCGGCGAAATCAAATCGAGTCATCTTGCAACTCTAAATCTCATTGGAAAATCTTAAACTCAATTCTTTCACGATCATCTATTCCTTGTAATATAAATCCTGATGAACTTTCTTCTTATCTACAAACTAAGCTATCTAATTTACTTTCCCTACTACCCATAGCCCCCTTGTACCCTCTCTTCTCTTTAAATACTTCCCTCCCAGAACTATTCCACCTTCTTCCCGTTTCGTCTGATGAAGTTTCTTCGGTTCTGCTTCATACCGAATAAAACCTCCTCCTGACCCAATTCCCACTTACTTGCTTAAAAATATCTGCTCCTCTATATCACCCTTCCTAACCACATTGTTCAACTCTTCCATCCGTAGCCGTGGATTTCCTACGATCTGGAAATGCGCCACTATTCGTCCTCTCATCAAAAAGCAATCTCTCGACACATCACTACCATTTTCATAATAATAATCTTCGTACCGTCCAATCTCACTCATCCCAACCATCTCGAATTTCCTTGAACGTCTCGTTCTCAGGAAAGTTAATACATATCTCTTTTCCTCCAACTTATATCCTCCCTTCCAAGCCGCTTCTCGCTCTAATTACTCTACCGAAATTGCCTGACTTTAAGTTTATAACGACTTACTCATATTGCGCGATCATAAATTATATAGTGTCATAGTTCCTCTTGATCTAGCGTCTGCTTTTGACATCGTCGATCACTCGATTCTTCTCCGTCGCCTTCGAAATGATTATGGTTTCTCTTTACCCACTGTATCATGGTTTTCTTCATATATATCAAACCGTACATTTCGCGTCTATTCTAACTATTCTCTCCCCATCCTTCTTCTATCCCGTTCGGTGTTCCACAAGGCTCAGTATTAGGCCTTATGATTTTATCTCTTCTTCTCGGTGACATGCCTTCGATTTCTCATACATTTAACTTCCATGTTATGCAATATGCTGTTGATATTATCATCTATGCTCATGCACCTGTTTATCGTATTCACGATCTTAGTGTTTCTGCTTCCGACTGTCTTGTCTCAATGTCCAATCATCTTTCTTCCCTTCGCCTTTCTCTGAATCCTGATAAGTCCAAAATTATGTAGATCCTACCTCGACGCTTCGGCTTAGAACCTCCCTCCGTATCATTAAATTCTACAATTCTTCCTATCGTTGGTAATCTCGTTTTTCTAGGCTTCCATTTCGACAACCAACTTTCACTTAAACCTTTCGTTAGAGATAAAGTACGCTCATCTACCCTGATACTCCGCAATCTCCGTCAAGTTCGTAGATTGATCGATTTCCCTTATTGTATGACTCTCATATCTTCTATCCTTTTTTCTAAACTCGATTATTGTCTTAGTCTATTTTACAATTCAACTAAATCCACTCTTCTTCCACTACAACGCAGCCGTCCAAATTCTCCTCCGTCTTCGTCGTTTTGATTAAACACCCCACCATCTTGCTTCTCTCGATTTGCGTACAATTTATTGTCGTGTTCAAATTCGTTGTCTCCTCGTTGCTTTTCGCATTGAAACTTTTCATACTCCTTCATTTCTCAACCTTCCTTTTCTTGATAATTCTCGTCCTGTTTACTGTTCCTTGTATTCTTGTAATTCCTTTCTTTTACAAGTCCCAAACTACTCAACCTCTTTTTGATTCCGATCCTTCCTGGTAGCTGCTCCTCTTTCGTGGAATCATCTGCCCATTCATATACGCCAATCAACCACCATGCCGTGCTTCAAACGCCAAATCCGATCCTATTTAAACAATTTATCTGCTTTACTTTTTCATTTTTTATTAGTGGACTTGTAAGCGTGCAGCTAATATGCATTTGCCACGTTAAATAAATTATTATTAATTGATGCTAGTAGCATCGTCAGAAACAAAAAATGCAATTTGTTTGCGAATTTGAGGATTAAGGTGTACGTTGAATGTAAAATGAACAAATTTTAAACAGTTGATGAATAAATTGTACGTTTTTATGATAGTACTTACTAGCAGCTAGCTAATTATAAAAATTACTCTCTGCATTAATCGTAATCCAATATATTTAATCATCTTAGTCGCACACTCCTAAAATCATTTTCCTTCATAGTTCACATGACTCCTGTACTCTTTCAACGTTTTAAATTTCTTACCTCTACATATACTTTTCGTATATTTCCTTACCAATCCCTTCTGATACTGCCCAGCTCAATTCATAGAAAATATATAGTTAAATACCGTATTTTCCCGGTTCTCATATTTTGCATAACGGAAGGTATTTGTAAAATACATACGTGCTAGGTCGGCTTTTAACCGAAGATAAATATATTTCGAGATATTTAATTTTTTAGAAAAAAAATTAAAAATTAATAATAAAATTTGTAGAGCATATTACGACCTGAAACGTTAAATACCTCATTAATAGACAATTGTTCATAACATATAAAAACATGCCAAGTAAAAGTTAGTAAAAAATCTTACGATAAAAAAATATTTTTTGAGATAAAAACTTTTTTTTTCAAATTTTTCAACTATGGATACATTGATTTTTTAATATTATTTAAATCACCAAAGTCGAATATACCAATTATCAAAATTTTAGATCAATTCAACTCCAGATGAAGAGAAATATAATGTTTAATTAAGTATGACTTGTTCAATTTAATTTTTTAGCATAGCAATGACAAAAAGAAATCATTTTTGATTAAATGTTTTAACTTAAAATAACTCTTTACTGTCGTTTAAAAGGTTTCTAAAACGATGTAAATTTATTAACGCGCACATTTTGCCTCCAAGCATATTCGCTCAAATAAAGGTCCATCCATCCTTTATATTTACATTTCTTTTATAAAATGTTTTAATATACGCCATTGTGACTTAATTCTCTGAGTATGACATCTTAGAAATTTAGAATAATATGTATACATGCAAATGAATCGTTGATACCTAAGATTGGATCCACAAACGTTTTTTGAATAGTTAACCATTGAGTGGTTGTAACCATAGTATTCTAATTTGATATAACCTTTCCAAAAATTGCTGTGAATGATATTACCTTAAAAAATAAGATTATTTTAAACTTCCATAGCACTCGACCATCCACTTTCCGCCATCCTCTCATTCCATTCATTTACCTTTTATATTCTTCCTTCCCCCTTCCCCATTAGCAATCCCGCATTCTATTTTCCCCATACTCTCATTTTACCAAAAATAAAGATTTCCTTATTTTTCATTGGGAATAAGATGTATCGGGAACAGTCTTTTATTTCCAATTTCTAATGTCATGCACAACAAATGCATTCTCAATGGCGTTCATTGAAACATTTTATAGAGGAATGAGCAAAATGAAATGAAACATTTACGATTTCTCTTATATTTCTCATCCTTCATCCACCCGTCCGGTGTTCCACAAGGCTCCGTATTAGCCCTTTTTTAAAAAGATTTATTTTTAACGTGGCAAATGCGTGTGCCAGCGCACGCTTACATGACCACAACAAAACAAAACTGTAAATCAGGTGTCGAGAAGGTGTGAACGAAGGAGGTGTTTGAATGTGATAAAGGAGGGGGCGCGGCGGACGTCGAGAGGGAGTTGATTCCATGCGAGTGAGGCGGCGACGAGGAAGGATCGGAGACCGTAGTTGTTAGAGTAATTAGGAACGTGGAGTAAGAGGGTATGACGGGAACGCAGCGATAGTGAGGTGGAGCGAGTGTCGTCTAAGAAAGGAAGGTTGATGAACGATGGGGAGCCGACAGCGATGAGACGAAAAGTAACGAGAAGGCGGAGTTTGATGCGGATGTGGATGGTGGGCCAGGAGAGTTGGGCAAAATATGTGGATGTGTGGTCGAAGCGACGGAGACGAAAGAGCACTCGAACGACAATGTTGATTATTCGTTGTAGGAGTAGGATGATGGATTTTGGAGAATTGGCGAAAAGGCTAAGGCAGTAATCGATTTTAGGGAAAAGAAGCAATGAAAGAAGAGACATACAAGAACGGAAGTCGATAAGGGGACAGATACGGCAGATGTCATAAAGAATTAAGTTAGATGAGCGGACCTTGTCACGGACGAAGGGTTTAAGGGAAAGGTGATCATCGAAATTGAATCCTAAGAAAGTGAGATTGTGTACTATTGGGATAATCGATGAAGCAAAAGATACAATGGGAGAGATATGTTTGGTTTACGGGGGAGGATCCACATTATTTTAGACTTGTCGGAGTTTAGAACGAGATGGAGATTGGAGAGACGTTCCTAGATAGAAGAAAGACAATTGGAGGCAGAAATGCCGATATCGTGTATGCGATGTGCGGGTGCATGAACATAGATGAGGATTTCATCAACGTATTGCATGAGGTTAAAGGAGAAAGGTTTGATTAACGGAGAGAGATCGCCAAGCAGAAGATAGAAAAGCAACGGACCTAGGACTGAACCTTATGGGACCCCGCAAAAAATAGGGGTCGGAGGGGAGGATGATGAAATAGAACAGACGCGAAAGGCGTATGTTCTTTGGCTTTCTCTCTTCTCGTTGACTTGTCTTCGATTTCTCATACATTCAACTTCTATGTTATGCAATATGCTGATGACATTCTCATCTATGCTTATGCACCTGCTTATCATATTCATGATCTTAGTGTTTCTGCATCCAAATGTCTTGGCTCAATTTCCAATCATTTTTCTTCCCTTCGCCTTTCTCTGAATCCTGGTAAATCCAAAAATTATGTGGATATTACTTCGACGCCTCGGCTTAGAACATCTATCCGTATCATTATTTTCTACGTTTCCTATCGTTGATAATCTCGTTTTCCTAGTCTTCACTTTCGACAACCGAATTTCACTAAAACCTTTCCTCAAAGATAAAGTACGCTGATCTACCTTGATTCTCCGCAAACTCTATCAAATTCGTATATTAATCGATTTCTCTGCTGGTATGATTCTCATATCTTCTCTCATTTTCATAAAACTTGATTATGCTTAGTCTATTTTCCAACTCACCTAAATCTACTCTTCATCCATTACAACGCATCGTCAACGCATCCGTCCGAATTCTCCTTCGTATTCGTCTTTTTGATCATGCATTTCACCATCTTGCTTCTCATGATTTGCCTACCATTTATTGTCGTATTCAAATTCGTCTTCTCATTGCTTTCCGCTTTGTAACTTTTCATTCCCCTTCATTTCTCAACCTTCCTCGTCTTGATAATTCTCGTTCTGTTTACTGTTCTTAGCGTTCCCGTAAATCCCTTCTTTTACGTTTCAAACCACTCTATCTCCTTTGACTTCCGCTTCTTCCTTGTGACTGATCCTCTCTTGTGAAATATCTGCCCATTCATATAAGCCAATCAACCTCGCTGTCATGTTTCAAACGCTAAATTTGATCACATTTAAACAATTTAAACAATTTATATGCTTGACTTTTTCATTTTTTTTGTTTGTTAGTAGACTTGTAAGCGTGCAGTTGGCACGCATTTGTCACGTTAAATATATATTATTAAAATTTAATGATTACTCACATGAATTTTCATCCTCCGCCTCGGTATTCTTAACTCGGTTTCATTTAATTGTGAGTGCGGCGTCGTATCAGACCCCTCTGGTATTCACGGGCTAAACTGCCCCAGAGTGGTTTATCGGCACAGTGCTGTAAACACACTTTTCCGTAGCGCCCTTGCCACAGCTGGTGTCCCGTCCTGCCTTGAACCAATCGGGCTCTGCAGAAACGATGGAAAGAGACCGGACAATGCTTCACTAGTCCCATGGGAAAGGGGACGTCTGCTAGTATGGGACTTCACTTGTCCTAACATTCTTGCTGCCAGTTATTTGCCTAGTGCGGTCTCTGGGGCCGGGGAGGTTGCTAGATTGGCAGAGGATCGAAAGAAGGCCAAATATACATGTATTGACGAATCGCAATATAAATTTGTACGTTGGCGATCGACACAATTGGTGCTGCCGGGCCGATAACTTAGAATTTTTTGACAAAACTGGGAAATATGTGGGTGGTGGCAACAGATGAACGAAGAGCTGTCAATTTCCTCTTGCAGCGTTTAAGCAGTGCAGTGCAGCGGAGAAATGCAGCGTGCCTGTTAGAGGTCGCTCGAGAGGAAACCTTCCAACTTAAAGATACTAAAATATCACAAACTATACAATTTTTTTCATTTACTAACGAAATTAAAGTTTCTAATATCTATATGATTTCAAGAATTCATTTTAGTTAAATTACTGATTTACCCCAACTTCAAAAGAATCAGTTTCTTCAGCATAATTGAATCCATTATAATTTATGTTATGCCCGACCAAGCACCAATCGTCATTTATATTCACGTAGTCTCTTATATGCTTTAGCAAACGAGTACCTGCTTCGTTGATTCTATCTTTGATTTGAGAGCATCTTCAGAATCTTCGTTAAAGCTGATCCATTATTTATCACATGAAGATCACCTTCTTCAGATTTTACAATGCCTGACAACAGTAGATGTGGACTGGCAAATACGTCTACCTAATTTAGAAGATCAGCGTAGCGACACTAAAGTTATACCAGTACCGATGATAAAATTACCTTGAGCTCAATAACTGACGAATTCAAGTATTGATTACAGTCAATTACTAATTTTAGAGCCTATAGAGAGGGATTTAACATGCTATTTTTTCCAACTGTAGAAAAAGCTGTCTTGTTGATTTTCAATATAACCAAAGAAGAAAAATACCAAAATACAGTGAAAGGGTAGTCACTGCAGAACATTCTATATAATTATCTATGCGCTCTGATATTCAACTTATTTATATCTGAACTACCAAGCAGACTCATACGTGGTTTCTATAATTATAGAAATTATATAACTTCGACGCACTTTTATTGCACTCAATCAATTTGTCATACGTCCGCTAATGTTTGCTCATGTGTTGAGCCGTCTTCTATATGCTGCGCCGTGTGTGTATCCCCAAAATTTAAAAGAACATATTAGTTCAGAGAGGGTACTTCATAGAGCTACCAAGCTAGCACCGCAACTGAAATTTTTGTCGTACCCTGATCGATTAAAATCACTTAGACTTGAGACTGTCACGTGGACCCGCCGGTACATCGATATGAGTATGGTCTGGCAAATTCTTAATGATTTGGATCATCCACTTCGAGATTGTCTTCATTTGCGCTCATCCAATATCCTCCGAGGCCATGGTTTAATCCTGCGACGTGAAAGGATAATAAAATCACGAGCTGTCCAATTTGATCGGCGAGTTGTATCTCTGTGGAATAGGCTTGCAGAGTCAACAGTGTGCAGTAGCAATATCAACGAATTCAAAAAGAAATTACAGATGGAGGATGCCATGGGGAAAGCTGCTTTTCCGTATTTGTGATACTTTTATTATATTTTCTTTTTTCTGCAGTGAACCAGCCAATTAAGCCATGCTTTTATGTGCTGTTGAAACATTAATAATAATAATTATGTACACGGACGACTTATTGATAGTTTCCACAAATATACAACAACTTCAAAGTGCTTTATACAATTTGGCTAGATATTGTAAGACTAATGAATTGAATAAATATATAGAAAAGACAAAGGTTATTAAATTTAGAAAAGGCGGACCACTATGCAAGAAATATATTTTGAGATGCAATAATGTTTCAGTGGAATTTGCCAACGAATTTAAATACTAAGGAATAATCCTTACATCGAGATTGCACTTTTCAAAACACATTACGAAAGTAAGATGCAAAGTAATATATGCATACATATCTAAACTATCTAGATAACAACTACTTACAATCAATCCAGTTCCATATCAATCCGGTTCCAGATAAATCCAGTTCTAGATCAATCCAGTTGCAGATCAATCCAGTTCCAGATCAATCCAGTTTCAGATCAATCCAGTTTCAGATCAATCCAGTTCCAGATCAATCCAGTTCCAGATCAATCCAGTTCCAGATCAATCCAGTTCCAGATCAATTTAGTTCCTGATAAATCCAGTTCCAGATCAATCCAGTTCCTGATAAATCCAGTTACTGATCAATCCAGTTCCAGATCAACCCAGTTCCAGATCAATCCAGTTCTAGATCAATCCAGTTCCAGATCAATCCAGTTCCAAATCAATCCAGTTCCAGATCAATCCAGATCCAGATCAATCCAGTTCCAGATCAATCCAGTTCCAGATCACTTTAGTTCCTGATCAATCCAGTTCCAGATAAATCCAGTTCCAGATCAATACAGCACATTTAACAGTTTTAACACACATGGACGTTGTTGTGCGGACGTTAGAATACATCTACGACCGACACCAACTGTGCTCAACTACAAGTACAGTGCTCTACGCACGACTACAGCGTCTGGAATACAATCGCATGCTACAACAGTAAGTCTAAAGAAGACTTCCTATGTGGATTTTGTGCCAACAAACTCATACGCGACCTCTCCCGTAAAAACATATTAACCTTTAACGTGTCCACTCAAACCAACCCAGTCGTATCTAATGTCCTTTGTCGACTCACTGATCCTGTCACCACATATAACCAAAGTAATATATGCATACATATCTCCACCTGTCAAGATTGTTCATAGATGAGGTGGTGCATCTATTTAATGTCAGGTGAGGTGGTGCATGTCTTTAATGTCATATTAGCCCCTATAGCCCCCTACAGAATTCAAACCTATTGAACAATATAAAGATCGAATATTTCCAGAATTTCGATGGTATTAAATGGTAATATCTAATACGTTTTTTATCTGTATCAAAAAAATAAATTAAAGATACGTTGTTTCTCTTAAAAAGTAAAATACATTCTCAAGACGGTGTAAACAAAAATTCAAACTGTTAGTAACTAATAACTATCTTTAGCATTGTGAAATATGGGACAGAAAAATGAACGGATTAATGTCTGAACATATGCTAGTATATGTACATTCTGCAATGAAACGTGAAAATGCTTGATACACATCTTTCAGTGCACAGTATTAGGATACATGGGCTTACGTTTGACTGACTCAATCAAAATTTAAAATTTGTATTTAAATATCATCCACATGATCTTAACGTATCTGACTTTATGAATTATTGTATTTTTAAGAGTTGTAGTTAATACTTTATATCCACATGACCAAAGGCCAAGTGACTAATCAAATTATTTTAAAAATTCTTATTAGATGTTAAAACCAAGATAATTAATAATAAATGATAAAAATAATTTGATAACTTTTATTTTCAATACGCAATGTAGCCCCTTGTCGTCAATGAGTGTGAAACAAACAATATTTAAAGTTTAAATGTAATTAAAGTGGTTAATGCAGACGGGTAAATATTTGCAGTTGCAAACCCCAGTCTTTGCAAGGGAACAAGGAGCCTTTGTTGTTTCAAATCACCGTATAGCTTTTCTCCCAACTTCAATCCAGTTGTGGGGAGTACAAGCTACTGATGAGAGCCAACTAGCTCGAAACGGTGACTTTGTCATTTGCGACAATTTCACTGTTGAATTTATTTCGTGGTGCTGACGCCCTAATATATAATTTTATTATAATTAATTTTATTATGATAAAATTAATTATATTAATTAATTATTAATTAATTATTAATATAAGTTATCAATATCGGTGTTTAAGCATACGAGTGACAATAAGCTGACCAAAAGCAGAATCACAAGGTACGTTGGCCGTATGCCACAATTGGATTGTAAAAGACCTGCCAAAATATTTGTACATGCACAGGTATTGGCATGTCGAACAGGGGACTGACGATATTATCCCGGATTTGTTTGTATGGGTATTTGAAAATGCTGCTTATTCAGTAGTCAATGAGACATCACTGTATACTGTTTTGAATAACTTCATTTTTGACTGAATAAAGAATTCTTTTGTTATAACTACTTACAATATTACTTATCGATAAGTTTTAACAAATATGCAAACTGAAAAAATTAAGGTCAGTAATTTTACTGTTCTAAATCGTGAAATGGAGGAATTTTCTCCGATTAAGAAACTCATTAATCTGGTTAACATTACCGCCACAATTCCAATGCAAAAAAAAACAATATTTTAGCAGTATCAGAAACAATATTTATTTATTTAGCAGTGTTTATTTATAAACAGTATTTTATTAGTTCCAGAAACAGTATTTCTGAGAAAATTTATTAATACGAAACCTAATAGAGTTATAATTAACTCTGCAAGAGTGATAAATAACTACTACAAGATATCCTTCGTATCCTTGGATTTAGCCACCTCTTTTGATAAGTTTTCCAATGAAAATTTTTCCCATAAAGGAACTATAGTATTAAAGCCTATTATGTCGTCAGTAAAGATTACTAATATTATTTCAGACCTAAAAAAAGAAGATATCGCAGAGCTTCAAAAGCGTTATTCCCTTCAAAACATTAAATTTATTAATAACAAAGCCGACCAAACTCTTCCTATTGCATTCGCAAATACCAAAAAGGACAATGCCCATCTCCTTTCTAATTCAGCATTCAATACTTTTATGGGTTGCAATCTAAACTTTACAATTGCAAGTACGGACAATCTTACATTTCCACATTGTACCAAGTGTCACATGTGGGGACACTGAAACTCCATCTGTGGTAGGATGAAGAAATGCGGAGTGCGTGGATCTGATGAATTCGTCCATGACATTCAATGCAAACTAGCCCCAAAATGCATGATTTGCGAATTTGATCATTCTGCGCGTCAAGAAGATGTTCAGCATTCAAGGACTATGCGAGAAGACATACAGTGAAGAATAATGTCTACTCTACCCCCTCGTAACGGCAAATTCGGTGTGTAACTCATCTGGACCTAATATGAACGAAATGTTCCACTTCATTAGAGCACTTTAGCAAGAAGCAACTCGATCGATAGAATTACTGATTGCCAGTTTGTCAAATACACTCTCTGAGCCTTCCGTAATCTCTCTTCCTGTTGCTAAATCTTCAAAGAAGAAAGCAAAATCAAATTATTCAAGTATGAATTCTAGGAAGAGATTATCCTCCTCTTCCAAAAACCAATCCTGCCTAATTCCAAGACAGTGCATCTTATTACAATTGCCAAGTGAATGTAAACCTCTGAAGATTGGTAGATGGGGTCACGACGGGAAATTAAGATTTCCCGTGAAATTCAGCAAGAAACAACTCGATCGATTGAATTACTGATTACCAGTTTGGCAAATACACTCTCTAAGCCTTCCATAATCTCTCTATTCCTGTTGCTAAATCTTCAAAAAGAGAGCAAAATCAAATTCTTCAAGTATGGATTCTCAGAGAAGATTGACCTCCTCTTTCAAGAAACCAACCCTGCCTTCTTCCAAAACATTGCCTCCTAACAAAATTGCCAAGCAGAATGTAAATCTTGAAATTGGCAGATGAGGCCACTACGGGAAATGAAGATTACGCCCGTGGGCAAGTGTCTCTAACTTGTCCGGTTGGTGTGGGAAAGGCAACCTTCTTACCTCTGGTTCGGACTAGGAGGAGGCATCTTACTCCAGCTAACTTAACACAATGCACAGTATTTAAGATCCTTTTTCACTGAATATCCCTCAGTGGAATTCGGCAGGTACTTCTGCCCTTAGCCTTCTATCTGGTAGAGATGCAGATATTGTAGTCCTTAAGGAGACGCAGTCTATCCAGCTCCCCTAGTACATTGCTCGATTTATCCCTAAGCACATCTACACCTACTATACTCCGTACATAGCCCCACCTCACTCCTTTTCATCTCAAGGTCTTTTAACCCTAGTAAAGAGCTCCTTATGATCATCCCTCTTACTAAACTATTCTTGTCGAGCCATGTCTTGTTTAGCTATATCACTTTGTAAGAACGGTAAACGCATCATCATAGTCAATATCTATATCCGGTCAGGAGAAATTCACAAGAACCGTGACCTCCTGGATCGTATATTGGGTAGCGGTTATGACATGTTACTTGGTGACTTCAACGGCAGAACTGGTCGTTGGATTAATTCAACAAACCTCAGAACCAGGAACGACTATCTCATTCCCAAACCACCTTCCCTCATCTTTTATTGCTCAACAACTAATTTTCTACTCGACATATTACTGCTTCATAAGAAGTGGTTGATGAAATCCATCTGTACTGAGCAGTCGCGCCAACATCAGAATTCCTGTCATGACCTTATTCGCTGGCGGATAGAGGAAGATACCTTGCTTAGAAGAAGTTTTCACTTTGATCCCATCAGAGTGGCCTTCTTTCAGGCAGCTATCCAACTCTTCCCCGGAATTAGAAATTATAGTTTGACCTAATTTAATCCCTACCTCTCATCGCAAGCTACCGCGATCTTTTCGACTACCTATAAAGGTCGAATATGCAATCCCACTCCAACAAAACTCAGGGTCCTATCTAAAATGTTACACCTTCCCAATATCTCTGTTTCCGCCATAAAGGTCCTCTCGAATGAATACTGGAGCTCTATATATAGGTTCCAGCTCAGCAGGGATAGAGCAAGCCTTGCCCACCTTAACCCCTCTGTCTTTCTTTGGGAATATATTCAAGAAAGAGAAGTTTGTCTGCTGGAGAGAAAAGGCTATGGGTTGGATCGGTATCATAGGCCTCGACAAAATTTTGGAGGAGTCACTATCCCAACATAATTACGGACCCATCAATCTTCCCATCTAATTCCTCCCTGGAGTGACTTCCGAAGTAGGGATATATCTGTTCCAGATATCCTTAACTCTTGGGAGGGGGCTCTTCCGGGCACCTCCAAACCCAACGCGCCACTCTCCACTCGGGTCTGTCAGCTTATGAAAGACAGACAAAGAATGGAGTACGCAATCACAATGCTATTAGCCTCCCCGACAGATGTTACTGACATCAACATCAGCCGTCGAGTTTTTGTTACCTAAAAAGAGATTGGTCACTTGTCCTAAAGATCTGCGACCCATCTCGATTCAAAACGCCCTCATCTCCATCTACAAAAAAGCGCTTGCGCGTAGAATCCGCGATCATCTATGTAGGTGTAATTTAATCCCACCGAGTTTTCATGGGTTTGTTAAAGGACGCTCGGTCCATTCAGCAATTAGTGAAGTGCATCAGTTTTGTCAAGATAACCGTCATCAGCTTGATGTGGCTGTTTTTCTTGATTTTTCAGCTGCATTTGATCGGATCTCCATTCCCTTCGTTATCACCTCTCTAAGGTCCCTAGGGTTGCCTGCAAGATTTGTTAACAGGGTGGATATTTTGCTGTACACAAAGCGGTTCTATTATGAAGAAGACCTTGATGCACGTCATTTCTACCATATTAAAAATGTGCCTCAAGGCTCCCAACTTTCTCCTATCTTGTATCTTTCTGTCTCCATTGTTCTATTCAAGGCATTTAAACGTGATCAACATCTTGTGGTATATGCTGGTGATAACACATCGCTGCTCTCTTGACGCAGGTGCAAATATGAAGTCTCGGACAGCAGCCGTTTCTTTTTAAGATTAAAAGGTCATTTACCTTAATCCAATCTTATTTTAAACTCCAACAAATCGCAGGTGGTAGTCTTTCATGGCGCCCCTGCCACCAAAAATAAACTTAAGAGACTAGCACTCTCTGCACTCTGTTCCATTTTACAGCCTCAACCACTCCCCCATCTTCACGAGTCAAGTAAAACATATGGTGTTCACCTTACGGGAAATTATTCAGCGAAAGCTGACCTGGATATACTTAAACGTATCCTGAAGAGTGCTGGGTAGTTTCTGAAACCGGCCCAGCATCTGTCATTGGATGGGAAAGCCCAAGTGCGCCTATGGGGTACTTGGGCTATCTCGGGATTAGTCTATTTTCAAGGGGACGTCCCCCAAAGCAAAGACTAAGGTTTCTCAAGCTTCTCATCTCTTGATCACCGACCATAGTAAGTCTCGACTTAACTTTTAGAGGGGTGAAATACCCCGCATGGTTCAGTCGGAAGGCGGCGCGCTGTTCTGGCCGGAGGGCTCAGATCCTTCTGGACCTGAGGCCGTAAGGATAAGAATGAAGATATAGAAAAGCCTACGACTGGAATGGACAATTGATCTAATTTATATTTTTCTGCATGTTTTAATTTCTTAAGTTTTTATCAGTTATATAGTTATTTAACAAAGCCTTTATTTATTTATGTGCATTAACGTACACCGCGTCAGTTAAGTAAAAGTAACAAATGAAATATGTATACAATATACAACAATAAAAGAAAAAATTAGCATTACAATAACAATTTATAAATTAGATAAATATAAACAGATAAATCTCAGCAATACGCAGATTGCTGTTGCAAAACTTGATACTAATATTTATTGCACTCCGGTATTTCTTCATACTAATTGAAAAATGCCATTTAATGCAAACGACCGCTTGTTTGGAGATATCTACTCATGGTTACCATTATGACACAAATTTATCCGGCCTTGTACCGCGTTCTAAATAACTGTTACAAAAAAGATCCAATATTAACAGTGCAATGGCAACTTTTGCTATGGCTACACTAACCTTAATTGCGGACCCACAGAATAGAGCTCAATCAAACATACACTGATGGTATACAGACGATGTGTGTTGTGTTGGTCGACCTGAATCCAAAAGTAGATTATTGGTACATTCTTGTCATCTACAGCAAGTTGAAATATATTTTGTGACAGGAATCTATTCAACTGATGAGCTCATTGTTCATATAGGCTCTCCAATCGGAGCATATCCATTCACATAGTCATTCGTAAAGATGAAAGTAGAGAAATGGATTAGGGTGATAGAACATTTGTCTGACATTGCTGAAATATATGCACATGTGGCATCCAGTGCTTTCATACATGCTGTGCAACACAAATTGACGTATTTAATGAGGACATGCAAGGTAGAGAAGGACTTGTTCAAAAACTTGGAGAACTCAATATACAACATTTTTCTACCTGAGCTGACCGGACAAGGTGATATAATTGGGACTATGTTGATGTTCAATATCGGATGGTTATCAGTTCGAAACTGAAACTACTACAAGAGACACTAATGCCCGATCTAATGTAGCGTCTGGTATTATATGTTTGCGGAATGGTACGGTCTTTTCTAGACATGTATTTTTAACACATTAGCACCATTCTATATTGGAAAGTCCCCAAATGAAAGTCACTGGTACTATGCTAATCGTAAAATCGCAAAATATGGGGAGCGTATTGCCGTCATCGATCATTCACTTTTCATACCACTTACGTTTTCGACATTCGGTTGAATAGGTCCGGAAGCTCACAAAATGATTTAATGGCTGGGAAATTAACAGGCTATTAAATAAAAAACATCTTACGCTAGAGCTATTACAAAAATTCTATCAAGATCAGTGTCGCATTGGTGCGTGCCACTTCAATGCGTATTCGCGCGACACGGTTATCTGTCAAAGAGCAGATACATCGAATCATGACTAACGAATCGTAGAGATGAAAAATTTTTTACACATATATGTTACTGTCTGTTTAGAGACCCATTTGAGAGAACCTAATAATGTATTGTATTATTAATAATAATTATTAAAAAATATTATTAAGAAAAAAATTAGAAAAGAAGAAAGGATTAAAATTACAATAAATTAAATAAAATTAAACAGATAAATCTTAGCAATAAACATATTACTATTGCAAAAATTCTTAAATTTTAAACCAAACGAATTTTAACGAGCAAATTTTAATAATTTGATAAGCAAAAAGAATAAATTTTATTCAAAATTAAAGTAGCCTATTCACAAATAAAGTGAATAATTAAATTAAAATAAAGGTAAAGAAAAAAATTATTTTTTTAAAGAAATAAAATTGTGATTAAACTCAATGTAATCTTCACTCTGCACGGGGTTGATTTCTGCTTTAATTTGTGGCTGTACCTCTCTTTAAAGCCAATGGATCCAGAAATAATCTTGTATTCTTATTAACACACTTGTGTAGTATCCTGAAGTTGTCTAGGTCCAATGGATGCGCTGTTTCTCGGACATGATGTGCTACAGCAGACTTTAAGTTTTCCGAATCATTACAGGTGCGGGATGTTCTAACAATCTTTTACGCAGAATTCTACTAGTTTGTTCTACGTAGGTCTTGTTGCAAGATGAACAAGGTATAAGGTATTTGATAAACTACACCAAAGGTATCTCTTTAATTTACGTTTGAATCTACTGAATAATTTAACAATAATTTAATTTGTACGAGTATAGGGGCAAAGCTTTTTGCCCGTATTATTATTCAAAGACCTAGATGCTTTCTTTAGATTTAGATTTACCTTTTCATTGTTAGATGGTAGACAGACATAAGCTATCTCAAATCTACTTATTTCAGACGGTACGTTTTTATCTTTTTGGTATCTACCATAATCTAATGTTCTCATAATTATCGTGAGAGGAAAACCTCTATCTAGGAATATTTTTGAAAGATGTTCGTCCCCTCTGTAACGTAAAGATTTAGTACTGCAATATTTAGATGATATTAAGAAATGTGAACAGAGGGCCGACAATTTATGTGCTTTCAAGGCAGCTGATTCCAATTATAGATAAGAGAAGGCTCAGAGGGCTTCCTGTATAATGTCGTGTTAATTCCCGTTAACAATCTTTTACGCAGAATTCTACTAGTTTGTTCTACGTAGGTCTTGTTGCAAGATGAACAAGGTATAAGGTTATATTACGAACAAGGTATAAGTTATATTACTTATATTACGCTTATATTACGCTTATAATACTGTGAACAATCATATTGTCATTATCCATACAATATTTCATCAGAGTTAATTAATAATAACTCAACACGGTGGAGAGCTACATCAAGGAAATGAAACTCAGTCTTTCACCGTGTCTATCTGTCACTGTATACGGGGATCATATGCATTAAGGGTCTGTCGTCAATGCATTATCATACATTTGTGTACCATCGGTTATCATAAATACATCATCAAAATATATGCACCAGAATGCGAATTTGTCGATAGTAGAAGCAGCAGATAATTTTCAGCCCTTTATGCATATTTCAACCAGGGTTAGTCCCAACGGGCTGCCCACTGCAACTCCGTCTATTTAATCATAAAATGCACCCTCAAAAGTAAAGTAGGATTGAACATTTATATGTGCTTATATTACACTTATATTACGCTTATATTACGCTTATAATACTGTGAACAATCATATTGTCATTATCCATACAAAATTTCATCAGAGTTAATTAATAATAATTTATTCCAAAATAATAGCATCGGCTTAGATTATTGCAAATGTGCCTCAAAATAATAGGAAAGCACAATAATAATTGAATTTATTAAATTGAATTTTTTAATTATAAAAATAGTGTCTTAAAATGCCAAAATGGCTAGCTCTGCTATTTGAATAGTTGCATTGATTGCTTGTTTCTGATAACAAAAATTTCACAGCTTTCCTTAATAAGAAATCTTCCCAATTTTGTAGTTGAAACAATGAATGGTATAAAAATAATACCTTCTACGAGTGTCACAGCTCATCGTATTTAGATATCTTGCAATATGAATTATAGTCGACGCTTCAATTGTAGACTGACGCTAATGCGTAACTTACGTTTTTTGAGCATATAATGGAGTTAATATATTAAAAGCACACATGTCCACGAAAGACCGCTCGATCCTGTCATTTGGAAAGTTCTTGCAATGTTTATTCTAGCAGATATGTCCCTAGTGATGCTGATGATGCAAGCACTATATATACATTTATTGAATGTAATGGAGCTCGTAAAACTCGTGGAGCTCGTAAAACTCATTGATCATTTTTTTGATAGTAACAAAAATAAAAACTTTGAACCTTGAAATAAATTTTATGTCTAAACATATTTTTTGAATAAATTTACAAACAAAGGGTTGTAAGCAAATGAATACCCATATTATGAATATATTTGTTATCATTTATCATGAATAGTTTTATAAAGATATATTATTATACATTTATTAAGATAAATGTATATATATTAAGATACATTTTCAAGGGATACCAGTGTATCTGATGATTGATCCAATATGTATAATGTGTCCGTTGTTTCCGATGATTTAAAAGAAGGAATTAAAAATAAAATGCAAAAGAAGACTTAGACGCAATCGATGCGATAATTCTTTCATAAGTTTAAAAGACATTTTATATTTTACCTAAAATAGATTAGTGCGTACTTTTAGCGAATAAATATAAAAACGGATGTTCGTTAATTTTATCAAATATTGAAATCTACAGTTCAACCAAAAACGTTAAACTGATTTGATTTTCGATATCGTTGATTGAAGTTAAGATATATTCGTATTTGAGCACATATTTCCTATAAATTAAAATTGGAAATAATTTTAAATGTTAAGTGAATTGAAATACCAACAATTTGTAGTAGATAATTCATAATATAGCAAATTGGTTAATCTAAGGAAATTCGAGATATTAATTACATGATAATAGGTATTTAAAATACACTGAGGAAATGCTTGAATCGTTTTCATTCAATTGAACATGATGATATAAGGCGTCGCTATCAGTAATAAAAACAGGCTATATATTTGGATTAACCAATATTACATGTTTCCAACATCAAATGTTGTCGGTAATCAAATATTTGTCTTCAAAAAATAAAAAAAATTATCAATAAACTGAGTATTTAATCGACTTGTGATTTTATCTTCCTCTATTTTTCATTACTCTGTAATTCCAATTGTAAATATTTAAAAATTAATAAAAAGAATAAACTGAGTTTTCAAATATTGATTTAAGAAACATATTGTCCATACATAACACGTTACTGCTAATTAATTATTATAAATTTTTATTTATTTTATAAAAAGGAATGAATTTTCGGAATAATTAATCAGTAAATTATTCGTCTGCCATATATTTCATTTTACCAAATATTTAAATCTATCATCAAAATATTCTTCAAATAGCGAACTCGCGACAATTAATATGTTAGAAAAATCAAATAATGTATTTGTACAGACGAAGATTATTGGCAGAGCTTTTAACATGTTGTCAATTTCAAAAACAAAATATTTTAAAATAATTGCTGACCTTTTTAAAAATACATTTTTAAAATGTAAAAATTCAGTGACACCTCATTACATTTATTACATTAAAAGTGACATTGTTCTTAAACCCAACTACAATTTTTTGAATTTATCTTATGAGTAGCCGCTATACTTTACGTATGTATAGCTGTAAATTGAATCAATAAATTTTGAACTATAAAATATAAGATCAGATAACTAGATGTACTTATTTTAAGCTTAAATTAAAAAATAATCTTAATCTCAAGATTTTATGCAATTCGAATATTTTAAAAGTTAAGATTTTATTAACTTAGATTTTACACTTTTATCTGGATTAAATTTTTATTGGATTTTTATCACAATATTTTAAGCTGCTTTAACTATTAATATAAACTGTATTGAAAGTGCCATTATTGGAATTATTTCAAAACAATTAATTTATTTGTTAAAACACAGACTTGCCAATATTTTCTCGATGCAGTGTACTTACATGTAACTTAGGTGTAAATTGATTATATCGAGTCAATATCAATGCTAAGCTATGAATAATAAAGACTAAATAAATAGCGACCCTCACAAAATTACAAAATGTGATTCAAACTATTAACAACATGAAGTTACATTAAGTAAACTATTGGTTTATGAAGGTTGATTAAGCATAAGATTGATAAAAGAAGCGCAGCATATTAAATAAGCAGATGCAAGACATCTGCTCTTGTACAATGCAAGACACCGAAGCAGCTAGACTTTAAAATTGCCACAATATGTGAGGATACCAACCTCCTTTATCTGAAAAGGCCAATTGCATTCGCTAAAATTTACTAAAATTACTTTGCATATTTGATTCTATTAGAAAAGCCCATACTTGATAGAAACAATCCAAATAATTAAAACTTATAGAAATAAATAATCTAAGAAATTTAAAAAATTTAGTTTTACGATCACATGATGCGCTTAAAACGAAAATTGAATAAATCGAATTTATCAAACAATTGTTAACTATAAATGAAAACTAGATCGAAAATACTATAATTTAATATCCAAAAAATAAACATAAATATTGTGATTAATATTTATGAATAGATAATTTATTAAAGACACTTTGCTTCTCGCCATTTGGAAAATAGAAATAGGATAAATGTAAACAAATAATTCTGGATAAAAAGTTCGAAAATACTATAATTTAATATATTTAATATTATAATTTTATAAATTTAAATATTAGAAATATTGCATTTATAATTAACTAAACTATAAAAATAATGTGTACCATATTAAAGTTATACGCCTCTCAGATCAATTAAAAATATATTCAATTATAGAAATATAAGGCATATTTATCTTATTAGTATTTAGTTCTTAAATACTTTTATTCAATGTTCAATTGATCTGATTGCGCATACTATTAATACAGTTGAAAAAAAAGTATTTTTTTTTGAAATATATCAATGTATTTTATCTAAAAGTAAACATTTATCAGTAAACAAAGTTTGTTTACGTTTTAATTGGTAGTGTTGCTGTTTAAATATTCTTTTTGAAAACCCGCATTCACATTTATTCAATGTTTGCATTGACTTTGAAAGTAAACATTAACTGAATGACATGCTTGATATAGACATAAACAACTGTCAATTAAAATGTCAATTAATAACGTGATTTGTTTACAATTTTATTTTTGTTACTTATAATTAATATAATTAATAAACGTTGACAAAATGAGTAGTATGGTAATTTTGTGTCATTATCAAATTTTATGGGTTTTAGTCTCATTATAAAAAATGAATTATGGAATTGTCTTAATATTTTATAACGCAGATATAATGTTTAAGCATTCAAGTAATCACGGCAGTAAGGAAAATACTTAAGAGCATGTCATCAATTTTGATGAATGACGTGCTTTACCAGGTTTGATTTGTTTACAATTTCGCTTGTAATATTTATACTGTAAATTGAAATGGTTAATTGAGAAGTACGTTATTTAGTATTTTGCTATTCGATATTTACAAAAGTAATGTATACTTATTAATTTATAAATATTTATAATAATTACATATACACAGTATATGAGGAATTCACCACATCAAATATCAACACTATTGTTGATAATATAAATATCTCAGCAATAATATAAACGGATATTGATATCAAATACCTTATGTAAAACGAAGTTCATTTAATAATTAATCATTAATTATAAAAAATAACTTTTTATTAAATAATTAACTATTATAAAATATTTTTTGATTTAATAATTAATTATCATTAAATTAAATATTTTTAAATTGATTATAATTAAATATTTTAAAAAGATTAAATGACAAACTCTTCTTATGAAATGAAATGTCTTTGTATGATCTTGACATAATCAACCGTTAGTGTTTGATTGCGTCACTATTGTAGTGTTTTTCACTTCTGAGGTGGAAACACTACATGTTTTCAATAAATTTAAATAAATTTTTTCTTTGTTTTGTAGTTTTCTATTTTTAAAGTTTTCCTATATTTTTGATTTTTGTTTAATTTAAAATAAAATAAATAAAAACGAAATACTGATTGTATTTAATAAAAATAAATTTAGTTTGTTTTATTAAAATTGCAATAATTATATTTTTAATCTTATTTAAATTTTGAAAATAAAATTTAATTATAATTAAAATTATAATTAAATATTTTTTAATTGATTATAATTAAATATTACAAATAATTAAAATTTGCTAATGTGAGTACCTATTTAAATAATTTAAATCATATTTTATTTAAAATTTCTTACTTCGAGCTCTTAGTTTACGAGCTATGTGCTTTTAAAACAAAAAATTTAATTTAAGATCTAATTTAAAAATTAACAATTTAATTCAAAATAAAACTATCTTGTTTATAATACAATTTTTTGTTTATATTTTAAATTTAGATCATAATGAACATAATTTAATAATTAATTGTAATAAAATATCTTTTAATTTATTAATTAATTATTATAATTAGTTTTTAGTTTAATAAACAAAATTGTAAATTCTGTGACATGAGAGCAGCTAATTAAAATGAAATTTTTGTAAAACTTTATTTTCGAATTTTCAGAAAAATATTTGTTTGCCTGCAAATATCTTATTTTAACTTACCGCGTTCTTTCAGAAAAATATTCATTGCAGTATTTTAATTGTACTGATTAGATTAGCACATTTTTATTTGAGCTTTTGATTGGTCATTAGTTGAACACGTAACAAAAGTACGCTGTGATATTTATTTCGTTTGCAACGTTCAGAGTATGGATATAGGGTGACTTGATCTTTTCTAAAAGCAATTTTAGGTTTTGTACATTTGTTAATATCAGTTCTAGTTAACTTCTAGTTAAACTTCGTTCATCTAATGATATGAATACCCATAACAATCATGAATTAGCATAATGAATCATTAATTGAATGTGTATTTGTGTAATAATAAAAATCCTCTATAATTCCGATTTGCTTTTAATTTTTTAATTGCATTATAATCTTAATTATAAATTTAAATTAAAAATGATTTGATGAATCCTTCAAAAAAAATTGTGAAATTTTACTTTAATAATTTGTAAATTATTAATTTTATTTTAGAAATTTAAAATATATTACTTGTTATAAACTAAAAAATTGTAACATGAATCTTTCAAATTTCCCTATTCGTGAAATTTAATTTTAGTAATCAGTAAATTAGAAATTTAAAATTACATTACTATTTATAATTTTAAATTCTATGATGAATTCTTTTAAATTCAATGATTCGTAAAATTTCATTTTAGTAATTAGTAAATTGTAAATATTTGATTTTGATGATCCATTTTGATGATCCATTTTGATGATCCATTTTGATGATCCATTTTGATGATCCATTTTGATGATCCATTTTGATGATCCATTTTGATGATCCATTTTGATGATCCATTTTGATGATCCATTTTGATGATCCATTTTGATGATCCATTTTGATGATCCATTTTGACGATCCATTTTGATGTTCCATTTTGATGATCAATTTTGATTATCCATTTTAATGATCCATTTTAATGATCCATTTTGATGATCCATTTTGATGATCCATTTTGATGATCCATTTTGATGATCCATTTTGATGATCCATTTTGATGATCCATTTGGATGAACCATTTTAATGTTCCATTTTGATGATCAATTTTGATTATCCATTTTAATGATCCATTTTAATGATCCATTTTGATGATCCATTTTGATGATCCATTTTGATGATCCATTTGGATGAACCATTTTCTTTACTTAATGATCCATTTTTCTTGACTTTTATAAAATATGTTTTATGAAAGTAGAAATTATAAATCATAAACTTCATTAATAAATATATAAATAAAATAAGTATAGGTAGACTTTTAAATATTTCTAAAAGTAAAAGAATAATATGATCATATTTAAGTAAATATGTTTAAAAATATATTTACTTAAATCATATTCAAGTAAATATATTCTTAAATCTATGCAAACTTATGTAAGTATCATCAGAAAAAATACAATCGTTTTCAAGAACTGGAAAAGTTGTAATTAAAATAAAGAATTGAAATTAATATTTAAATATGATATTATAAACATTTTTGAAGCAGAATGCAATTGCAAGTCTTAATTTTGATAAAATAAATGAATATATATGATATAGGTCTAATATATACAACGAAAGATTAAATACACCGAAAATTAAAAGTTGGAAAAATATAATATTTGATAAAATTAAAAGGAAAATTAAAATAACATAATTTATAATTCGTTATTTTAATTCGTTAAAATAATATTTTATTTAATATTTAATAATTTTAATAATATTTAAAAAATCTGAGAGATAAAAATCTGAGGGAAAAAATCTAAGAGATAAAGATATAAAATATAAAAAACATACAAATTAAAAAAGGATTTATTCAGTGAACCAAGAGTGTCTCCAATTGTTATAATTAAGATAAAATAAATAACACAACACAATCACAATCCGAGCAAGGCAAAGCTATAAGTATCGATCTACTGATTACAATCCAGGTTCAAACTCCGTCATACAAAACTCAAGCATACAAAACTCCGTCATCGCTACTTATAGGCGCTCTGACTATTATGCCCAGAAGGAAACCCGCCGAGATGTCTAGATGCTGCACGTGTAATGGCCAAGCAGCAGGTTGAAAGCTTATACGTGTGCAAAGTCTGGTAAATTGTGCACCGACTGCCTTGCCAGGAATTGTTCGAATCAAATAAGACAGAGAATGAGGTCATAAACAGAAACCTTGATGCTAGATTCGAATCTGAAAATACGGGATGTTGTCCGGTCTGTGGTAAAGTCTTAATGAATCAGGCTTAATGAATCCGTCTTAATGAATCCGTCTTAATGAATCCGTCTTAATGAATCCGTCTTAATGAATCAGGCTGTCTTCGCATACACGGACCTGTGAACTCGAGATGCTCAGGATCAGGTCAACTTTCAAGTTCTTGTCCGTATGTTGCAGTCTCGTCATTTGGAGCAGGTCATGCGATTATTTTTGTTTAGTTGGACACCGTTAGGACATCTTCGAGTTTCTCTTCGGCTACACCGCATGCTGCGACTACGAACGACCATTGCGGCGAACCAGCGTGCACCACTCTCGATCTTTTGCGCAGAGTTTGGATGAAACCCGTCAATACGATCAAGCGCATTCCGTGAACCTGCGCCGTCGAGTTACAAATATGTTTTCGTCGCTACTTCTAAAGGCCTTGTGCTCAAACTCAATACACGTTTGGGAATGCCTCTTATGCTTCTCAAAGCTCTGTCTACCGTCTACATCTAATCGTGCCCATTCGGAAATCCATACTGGTACGAAAATGAGCTTGCTTTTGGATAAATTTGAAGGCGGCGAGGATGTTAATTACCTTTCCACATCGGTTTTTCGTTCTTCCATAAAGTTTCTTTCTACAAACAACGACTATTTGGAGGTGATCGAAATAACAAGGAGCGGGAATTATGGAAAAGCTATGCGACGTCTTTCACAGGGCAATATCGTGCTACACCCTGAGAATGATGATATCCAAATTGCATGCCCTCCATAATTTGGTTTACCTTTGTTTTGGGACACTTCTCCAAAGCCTTACGTCACTAGCCAATTCCCTGATTTCGGGCTTACTTCCAATCGAACTGGCTCCCTTTGTAGCCGGAGCTAATCTTCTGGCCTTAAATAAGCCTGATGGAGGGGTCCGCTTAATTGCCATCGGGGAACATTATGCCGCTTATGTGCAAAATGCATTTGTCAAAAGCTTCGGTCGCGGTTCACGGAATCACTCCAACCTCATCAGATCAGCTCGGTGTCGCCACTCCAAACGGTATGGAACAGATAACTCATCAAGTCCGTCGACTACATCATCTTCACGAGCAGGATGACAAATGGGTTTGGGTAAAGATTGACATTACTAACGCCTTCAACACCCTTAGTCGCAAATCCTTTATCGATGCGGTGAGAAGGGAGTTTGCAGAAATGAGTCGATGGATTTTCTGGTGTTACGGATCTGGTTCGAACCTTCGATTCGGAAACACAGAGCCCCCTTCAGTCCTTGAGCGGAGTGCAGCAAGGAGATCCTCTCGGTCCTGTTTTGTTTTGTCTGGCACTGAAACCGATTATCGCCCTGATCACAAGAATCGAAGGAATCGGCTTTAACAAATGGTACCTAGATGACGGCATTGTTGGCGGTACGCCAGGGGCTGCTGGCAAGGTCCTATCTCTTCTCCTTTCTGAATTTCCAGCCATTAGGCTATCGTTAAACTGAAAAAAGACAGAGTTAGTTGGGAAGACTAACATTGTTGAGTCGATAAAGAGAGCTGCCTATTGATTATTTTGGCTAATCTAACAAACAACTTTACCACCTTGGGAAGCCCTATCACACCTCATTAATACGGCACTTCCATCACTGCAACGGGATCATGATACTCTCGAAAAGCTACTAGACGCACAGGTTGTATTCATCCTGCTACGCAGTTGCGCATCAGCTGCACCAGTTAACCATTTTATGCGCACGGTTGTGCCTGCTTTTGCCGAAAAGAATTTCCGGAGGTTCGACGAGATAGTCTTAGATTGCTTCCGCTCTATAACTTTCATTCATCCGGATAAGCTGACATGGTCACTAGCTTGCCTACCACTGAAGATGGGGTTTAGGTCTTCGAAGCTGTGTCCAACACTCGTCAGCGGCATTTCTTTCAACCGTAAACCTTGTCTCTAAACAGTCGAATTTAGACCTATAAACTTTCCCCGGTTATGAAGCCGTAATTCCCAACATCCCGCAGTTTGACCGAGGACACCAATCGAAACAACGGGGTTTATAACATTGCATAGACGAGGTGTCGCGTCAAAGACTTTTGGAAAGCATCGATTGTTCTAATGCAGCCCGATTATTGGCAGTTTCATGTCCGCACGAGTGGGCTTGGCAGCAAGCCGTCCCAAACAAAGCTACGCACATGAATTTTGAACCGAACGAATTTGTTGTAATACTTCGTCTGTGGTTAGGAATGCCGCTCTGTAATAGTGAATACAGGTGCAGACGCTGTCTTAGAATGACAGACAAGTTTGGTTTCCTCGCCTTAACCTGTCAGTTCGGTGGTCATCCAGGCATTCGTCATGATGGATTGCTGCGAGACACGATATTTCAGGCGGCGGTTTCTGCAGGGCTGAGAGTTACAAAGGAAGTACCGAATCTAGTACGCAAATTACGAGAGAGACCGGAAAATATTTTGATCTATGAATATCCCCCCGCTTGTAGTCAATTTTGCGGTTACGAACCCTCAACAAAATGCTTACGTTTCCATAGCGCCAAGATCCCTGGACACGCAGCAAACAAATATGTAGCATGCGTTAAGGATCGAAAATACAAAAAGAAAATGAAGGATAGTGATTACAGCTTCACGGCCGCAGTTACTGAGAACTATGTAGGCTGGAACTCTCAAGGCAATACCTTGATAAGATTCATAACCCGGTTAATGTCATGGCGAAACAGTATCCATATAGCAAGGCGGCGGATTAGCTGTTCCAGCGTGTGTCGGTTGCATTGATGCGTGGAAACGCCAAAGCGATTCTCAAAAGCCTCGATGATTTAGGACAACCCATAATAGAAAGTAGCCTTGATCACTGCGACGACCCAACTCCACGACTCAACTCTATAGGTTTCCTTATCATGCTCGCAGTTCAAACAGAAGAGGTCATTCGTGAGGCCGAACCACTGACAGTCCACTGTTCTGTCGACTAAATCAAAACTATCATCCATAATCTACAAAACGCCTATAGCGAAAGCCTCAATTATGTTCAAATAAGAGAGGGCGTATATATGATTAACAGCCGCCTTTGTACTCCAACCCTTTCATTATAACGCCGTTTGTATCGTAGACGTTGGGAGATCGCTGCCATCGATCGACCCCAACACACTGCCAGCTTGTTGACGAACGTCGACAAAAGTGTGATCTCCTGCCCGGAATCACGCTGTCAGTGCTTGTGGCAGTATGACTGCCGAATCTGAGCGTGAAGAGAACGGAAATACGCAGGTCTCCTCGTCGTTGTGTTTCATTCATCGCAAGCTAAAGAGATTACCGAATGACCCATTCGTATATTCAAAAAATTGCCACTAATATATCCAGAAAGCACGTGTCCCTGATTATGAGCAATAATTTTCAATCAACATGATCCGTAGATGATGCCATTTATGCATTGAACACGTGTAATCCAGATATTGTTTTATTTCAAAACCCACCGGAATTAGTCAACATATTTGTGTCTCAACATTACACGGCTGTTAAGCCGTCTTCAAATACTATAAACGGTCGACTAACCGTTTACGCTAAGACTTACCAGACAATGAGAGTAAAACGCATTTTGATAGAAGAAATATGTGATGAGGTGGCATACTTCATAGTGGACTCGTCCAGCACTGGAATAAACAGTTTCAAACAAGTTTCAGAGTTCGAGTGCCAGTTGATTTCGACCCACACACCAGATAATAAGGCGTTTGACGTACTCATTTATCACCTAACAATTGTGAAGCCCGACATTGCCTGCACTGAGCTCGCCATTGTGCTTCACTACGCGAAGAAACGTTGTATCATCATCGTGATTTGCAGGAATTGAAATGCCTTATCGAGCCTAAACGAGGCAGTTGATACGGCACTGTTGCAGGTGCTATTTGGCGATCTTGAAAAGATCAAGCTTTATAACAGCTTCATCAGTCCAACCATGGTTCAAATGCTGTAGTATGAGCAATTGACCATTCCATTTTTCTCGAGGCTGATTAAGAGTATCGTTCGGCAATGGCTTTCCAACTTTTACAACGAGAACCGACCGGCATCTTCCATTTGAACGGCGGGCGAATTGAGTATTGTTGCAGCCTGGCAAAGATAGAATAACGACTTTGGCGATGGATTCAGTATGGCTGCCCTTTGTGGACGACATTCCTGTGAGCGCAGTCAATCACCGACGAGTTGTGACTTCCCTTCCAGAATTGGAAGCCCCGACAAAACGACGCAACATGCGGATAATATACCGGACATCTTCAGGGAACGTCTCGGTGACTTGCGGACGGGATATACATATTTGACGTGCCGGTTTGCCAGGTTATTAAAGCAGTGACCACAATTTCTACTTTAAAATTTTTTACTCCTGTCGTTCATTTTAGTCAATTATATCTAAATTATTATTTAATAATATGTAAATTCGTTTCAATAATTTTTCATTGTAATTCGTTATTTTAATTCGCTATTCATAATTTATAATTCGTTATATAATGACTTAAATTTGTAATTTAGTAAGTTGATTAACAACGAAAGATTAAATACATCGAAAATTAAAAGTTGGAAAATATAATATTTGATAAAATTAAAAGGAAAATTAAAAAACCATAATTTATAATTCGTTATTTTAATTCGTTAAAATCATATTTTATTTAATATTTAATAATTTTAATAATATTTAAGAAATCTGAGAGATAAAAATCTGAGGGAAAAAATCTAAGAGATAAAGATATAAAATATAAAAAACATACAAATTAAAAAAGGATTTATTCAGTGAACCAAGAGTGTCTCCAATTGTTATAATTAAGATAAAATAAATAACACAACACAATCACAATCCGAGCAAGGCAAAGCTATAAGTATCGATCAACTGATTACAATCCAGGTTCAAACTCCGTCATACAAAACTCAAGCATACAAAACTCCGTCATACAAACTCAAGCATACAAAACTCCGTCATCGCTACTTATAGGCGCTCTGACTATTATGCCCAGAAGGAAACCCGCCGAGATGTCTAGATGCTGCACGTGTAATGGCCAAGCAGCAGGTTGAAAGCTTATACGTGTGCAAAGTCTGGTAAATTGTGCACCGACTGCCTTGTCAGGAATTGTTCGAATCAAATAAGACAGAGAATGAGGTCATAAACAGAAACCTTGATGCTAGATTCGAATCTGAAAATACGGGATGTTGTCCGGTCTGTGGTAAAGTCTTAATGAATCAGGCTTAATGAATCCGTCTTTATATTATAATTGTTTGTTATAAAATAACAAACAATTATAAAAGGAAAAATCAAATTAATAAAGATATGTATAAAGAACTTACTAAATTAAAGGATAACTATATAATAACAACTATTGATTAAGCTAGTAATAACTTTGTCTTCATATGCAAAAAGCTTTATTATGATATACAGATGAAAGAAGTTAATTCTAATGATTTAAATGTAAATTCAACATATGAACGTAGTGATTTTAGTTTATAAACAATTATTACAAGTCACTGTTCTATAATGGATAAAAAGGGTATAAAGGTTGAATCCCATAATAAAACTATATCTATATTATATTGGAATCCAAAATTACATAAAAATCCAATAAAACCTAGGTTCATATGTAGTGCGTTTAAATGTACATTAAAACCACTTTCTGTCTATATGAATAAAATACTTAAAGTAATTAAAGCACACTTCAAAAAATATTGTAGGATAATCGAAATTATTACTGGTATAAAACACTATTTTAGTATTGATTCAAAAATCTAACAAAAATTAAACCATCAAATAAATATAAATATATGGATAAAATTGAATTAATGGAATCCTTAAATATTTTGATAAATCAAAATTATTTGAAATTTTGTATTGATGATATATGTGTATTAAATTCTAATAATTTTTATTCAATTAGTGAGCACATTTATCCAGAAAGCCTTATTCTTAACAAAACCAATATTAATGATAAAGAAGGTGTATATTAGACAAATTAAAGGGCTTTTAATTGAAGGTAATAGTAGCCCAATGATAGCTTACTTATTTTTAAGCTTTATAGAATATGAATTTGTTCATAACTGTAAAAATAATATATTATATAATAATATATAATTAATATATTATTAATATATATATTATATCGTAAAGATGAAATATTTAAATATTCAAAACTATGTTTGCATGAGCATTCATGCATACCATATAATATAAAATATAATACATTAAATAATGAAATTTTAAGAATTGCAACAATTTGTAACGATATTGGCTTTCTTCAAAATCATTTAAATAATTTAATAGATACATATTTTAAACATATTTATATACATGTTTATATGTGTATTAAATTCTAGCAATTTTTATTCAATAAGCGAACAAGTCGTAATAAAACTAATATTAATGATAAAGAAGGCGTATATCTAGATATGAACATTAAATTAACATTAACTAAAACTACTATTAATTTATATCGTAAAGATAACATATTTAAATTTACAAGAAACATATTTTTGCATGAGCATTCATGCATACCATCAAAATTATATAAAGATATGAAATATATTGTTCTTATTAGATAATATTAATTATATTTACTAATTTGTTTGTTTTGAACATTTTCCCGATTACTGCAAAGCTATTGTATCATGTAATATTGTATTTATTATATTAGATAAGATTAATTATCTATTAATAAAGATAAAATTAATTATATTTACTAATTTGTTTGTTTTGAACATTTTCCCGATTACTGCAAAGCTATTGTATCATGTAATATTGTATTTAGTATATTAGATAATATTAATAATCTATTAAATAATGTGAAATTAATAATCTTAAATAAATTTGTTGGTTTTGCACATTTTCCTGATTCCTGCAAAGCTATTGTATCATGTAATATTGTATTTATTATATTAGATAATATTAATTTTCTATTAATAAATATAAAATTAATTATCTTAACTAATTTGTTTGTTTTTAACATTTTCCATCATGTTATATTGTATTAAGTATCAAACTTAATACAATATAAATGAGTCTACGTATTTAATATAATTATAAACAAAACAAAACATAATAATGCTAAATCAAAATTTAATAATTAAATAATTAAATTAATAATTGTTTTAAGATTTTCTATGTTTAAAGAAATTATTAATTAATATCGTAAAGATAATATTTAATTTTACAAGAAACATTTTTGCATGATAATTCATGCATACCATATAATATAAAATATAATACATTAAATAATGAAATTTTAAGGATTGCAACAATATGATTGCAACTTATTTTTAATATTTATAGAATATGAATTTGTTCATAACTGTGTAATTATTGTTCTTATTAGATAATATTAATTATCTATTAATAAAGATAAAATTAATTATCTTTACTAATTTGTAGGCTTTAAACATTTTCCCGATTACTTCGAAGCTATTGGATAATGTAATATTGTCTTTATTATATTAGAAAATATTAATTATCTATTAATATAGATAAAATTAATTATCTTACCTAATTTGTCTGTTTTGAACATTTTCCCGATTCCTGCAAAGCTATTGTATCATGTAATATTGTATTTATTATATTAGATAATATTAATTATCTATTTAATAATGTAAAATTAATTATCTTAAATAAATTTGTTGGTTTTGCACATTTTCCCGATTCCTGCAAAGCTATTGTATCATGTAATATTGTATTTATTATATTAGATAATATTAATTATCTATTTAATAATGTGAAATTAATTATATTTACTAATTTGTTTGTTTTGAACATTTTCCCGATTCCTGCAAAGCTATTGTATCATGTAATATTGTATTTAGTATATTAGATAATATTAATAATCTATTAAATAATGTGAAATTAATAATCTTAAATAAATTTGTTGGTTTTGCACATTTTCCTGATTCCTGCAAAGCTATTGTATCATGTAATATTGTATTTATTATATTAGATAATATTAATTATCTATTAATAAAGATAAAATTAATAATCTTAACTAATTTGTTGGTTTTGAACATTTTCCCGATTTCTGCAAAGCTATTGTATAATGTAATATTGTATTTAGTATATTAGATAATATTAATAATCTATTAAATAATGTGAAATTAATTATCTTAACTAATTTGTTTGTTTTGAACATTTTCCCGATTACTGCAAACTATTGAATCATGTAATATTGTATTTATTATATTAGATAATATTAATAATCTATTAAATAATGTGAAATTAATAATCTTAACTAATTTGTTGGTTTTGCACATTTTCCCGATCACTGCAAAGCTATTGTATCATGTAATATTGTATTTATTATATTAGATAATATTAATAATCTATTAAATAATGTGAAATTAATAATCTTAACTAATTTGTTGGTTTTGAACATTTTCCCGATTTCTGCAAAGCTATTGTATAATGTAATATTGTATTTAGTATATTAGATAATATTAATAATCTATTAAATAATGTGAAATTAATTATCTTAACTAATTTGTTTGTTTTGAACATTTTCCCGATTACTGCAAACTATTGAATCATGTAATATTGTATTTATTATATTATATAATATTAATTATCTTTTAATAAAGATAAATTAATTATATTTACTAATTTGTTGGTTTTGAACATTTTCCGATTACTGCAAAGCTATTGTATAATGTAATATTTTATTTAGTATATTAGATAATATTAATAATCTATTAAATAATGTGAAATTAATTATCTTAACTAATTTGTTTGTTTTGAACATTTTCCCGATTACTGCAAACTATTGAATCATGTAATATTGTATTTATTATATTATATAATATTAATTATCTTTTAATAAAGATAAAATTAATTATCTATTTTTGGTTTTAATACATGTGTTTTATTAGGAGTTCTATAATATAGCTGACTATTTTTTAAGCTTTATTTTTTACTATGTAAAAAATAAGTCTAAAAATAATTTATCAAAATTATCAAAATAATTTTGAATTATTTAATAATAAATTGAATTATTAAAATCCTTAAATATTTTAATAAATCAAAAGTATTTAAAATACATCAATATAGAATATATTGATTTATATTTAATTAATTTTGTAAATATTTTAAAAACCATTGTTAATCTTATCGATTGTAGATAAGCTTCTATTAATTATAAGAGATAATTTTTGTTAATCGAATATTAGCACAGGCTTTATACCAGATATGATACTGGCTATTGTCTACAGATTTGATATTTACACGCGTTCAAAGTTCATAAATTTTGTAATATCAAAGATTGAAATATATTTATTTTCGCTAAACTCAGTGTTTTTCTTTGTGTAATCGGTTTGGTAACGGTATTGTGTTCTGCCTTAGATTAGCAAATGTTTCCAGTTTGTTTAATTAGCGCTAATTCCAAATGGCGCTAATTAGTTGCACCAAAGCAAACTCTGCCTTTGGCTGTTGTGCAGACAAAATGTGCTTGGCTTATTGAATGAGCGAACGCTCATTATTGGAAAATCGAAAATGCTAATTGAAAGTTATGGAGATGTACAACCATTGGATACCATATGGACTTGAGTGCGTGTGAGAAAAGTACATTGTCAAACGCGATATCAGATTTTGAAGACAAAAGTCGCCGGCGTTAATTACTTTCGCGATACAATCTTTACTTGATACATCTTTTATAATACCTCAGGCGTTCATAGTCAATACACAAATACAATTACAACACGCATTATAGTCAGAATTACAATGTATATATGTCACACAATCCAAATTTTTACAATACAATCCATATTTTGACAGGCATTTCCCGTTTTTATTGATTGTATATCGAATATCATCATTAACTGTTTTGAAATGCGCGTTGTGGCGGCACCATTCGATTTAAATACAAAGGCAACTTGTATTTAACATTTCCCTACGTAATTATGCAAATGCGCCTGGAAAATCGTAGTTGAACAGTCGAATAGCTGAACACTTTTGAAACTGATGTCGATATTTGTAATAGCCTTCGATTGCAATCATGAACGAATAGAATATGAGCACATGAGAAATACTTTATGCATTTTGCCAGATCATCTAACTGTCAATAATGTAATTGAAATAGGAATTAAGAAAAGCAAAGTTTAGAGAACTTACAGCTGAAAATTCACTTGAGGATTTGTGATTCATTCACGGTATGCTGACAGCTTTTGCAAAGGTTTTTCTCAGACAAAAATTTCCAGTGTTTTTAAGGATCCTCCTTGCTGGAAATTATTAGTTCGAATCCTAAGCAGGTAAACTTATTTAATGAAACATTGTATTAAATGTTGCTCGATCGCCACTATTGATGTAACTTCGTGTGATATGCATGCAAATAGGATCAATATCTGCAATTCACAGAAGTTAAAGATGTAATATTTTTAATTATATAATCAATGTACGAGCATTCTATGCATTCCTTTTATTAATGCAATTTACATTTTACAAATTAATAATTTTTGTAATTTAACCTTTAATTTGTAGATGTCGATGAAATTTTTTAACGATGATGAAACCCTAACGAACAAGCAGCGCCATGATTCAGGATATATTTCGGATAGGTCAATATCGTTTGACGACAGTATTTTAGCATCTAGCGGAAATGAAAACCAAGAACTTTCATTTACAAGAACCGGAAATAAGTCGAACGATCAGCTAGCAGACAGGTCCTCCCCGCTTAAAAGACGAAATACTGCGCCGGCGCATTTTGATAGTCCCTCGAAACGTTTAAGTTCTCCAAACTGCTATCTCGATGTTCTAGAGCCTTCTCCGGGTTATATGCAAAAATTTGTAGAAGAAGTTTTACCCACTATTCATGGTGGAGATAACGACAGTTTAACAAAATCTCCAAAAAAGGTTGACATACTTCGAAATTTATGGATTAGCGATTCGTATGAAGTGCTAAACGTGATCTTTAAACAATTGGACTCTAAAGATTTGATGCGGTAAGAATATAATGAAAAAACTACAACCTATATGTATGCCAAAGATATGAAAGAAACAAGAGCAGATGTTATCTTTTCCCCTCTTTCTTTCCCATTCAATGCTGTCGATAGAAATCCTTAGATTGTAATTTGATTTACTTTCTTGCATCTTAGTTATTCCGACATTAATGTGTTTCGATTCGAGTATCAGACTTCTCTGGGTATTATCGTTTCCGAGTATTTTGATATCTTTTGGGGAAATTGTTCAGTATTGATAAAACAGGATCTCTATCGACAGCACGTACTAGAAAAGAAAAGAAGTGAACAGATAGTTTCCCTTTGTTTCTTTCGTATCTATTATATGAGTTTGTAAAATTTCTGTATTGAAAAGGTTTGATGGCTTTAAAAAATTTTCAAGTTAGTTTGCACTTACTTGAAAAGTTCACATCAAACCTTGAAATATTTCCTTTGCATTAAACATTGAAAAGATTTGATGTGGTAAGAATATAATTAAAAATAATAATTTAAATTTATGATTTATGTTAGTAACGTCCTGCTACATCAAGAATAGGAACAATACATGTGATGATAATGTCTTTCCACAACCAGAAGAATTTCAGCTCACAGATTCAATCAAGTTTAATTAAAAACATTATTTGTAAGTAATAATTTGAAAAACAGTGATCCGGCTAGCGGATTACATTCCTAAGGTAAGTGTCTAATAACTTGTTAGAATACGATCCCTTACCGAAAGTAATATACAAAAATGTGTATCTACACCAGAGGTGACCAACACTTTTCGATGAAGAGCCAATTTCTCTTTCAGAGAATATCAAATGCGCCAATGTTTTGTTGCAAGAACCCACACATTTTTCAAATATTTGCCCTTTCTAATCAAAAATGTTGAAAAAATATATAACTTTATTTTCGTTAATGAGTAAATTGTTCAAACTAACTTTGGAAATAATCGTAAAATGACTGAAAATTTTTATTAACAACTTTATAAGAAAAATCCCGAAGAAATAAAAATATTATAATTGAGCATTTATGCCAAAATAAAGGTATCAACTTAGATCGGATAACATCTTAAATTTAAAACATTAAAAATATAAAATATGATTTTAACGTATCTCACAAGTAGTTTTATTTCAGTGCCTCGTTGGTATGTAAGAAATGGCGAAAGATAATAAGCTATGTAAGCTCAGCTGATCAAAGACGCCAACAATTTTTAAAGTCAACCAGAAAGCTTTTTGAAGAGACAAAAGAAAATAGACCAGATAAACGTGTTAAAGAGGACAATAAAGCTCATTCATCCAAGAAGAAGGCAGTTGACAAAGAAAATGTGCTGACCGAAAATACATGGAACTTTGGGAGATGCAATTTCTTTAAATCACCGCCTCAGTCACCGAAACGAACAAGTAAGGGACCAAAGCTGGCCAGCTTGATTCGTTGCTTTGATGAACCACCTGAGCGTATTGAAGGAAGAGTATACAAGAATATGAATTGTCCCATGTGTCGAAGATGCTGTCTTGTAGATGTAACATATCACAAAGGAAAGTGCGTGTATGCGAAATGCAGGTATGTAAAAGTAATTCAGATCAGCATAATTTAACAAATTCGTATAATAAAAGATAAACGAAAATTTAAAAATTAATTTGCATTTTATCTCAGTTAGCAGCTGATAAATAGCTGATAGTTATAATAGTTTAATAGTTATAGCTCATAAATTATCAGCTATATGCATCGGAATGTTATAAGACTTACATTTAATAAATATGCTAAATCAATCGTTAAGATAATACAAAATCTTTGTATTCTGCTAAAATGTGTTACTTAAAATAAGAGAATAAACTCAAATAAAAGTTTTTAGAGCATTTTTATTCAACAGATCTTTAATGATAACTGATTCACAGAGAGTGAAGTTGTAAAAAAATTATATTCTAAAACAATTTGATAATTTAATAATTTTTCCAAAATATTGATTTTAATATCAGCAAATACAAACCATATTTTAAACTAAATACATTGCACATGATCATCCCCCATATATCAAACATTTTTAATTTCGCTCTAAAATTTGAATTTCATTATTACAGTCACTATTAAACAAATTAAGGAACAGATCATTAAAATCGTCCTTATCTGAGATGATTTATTAGCCTACTTCCGCCATTTGGATATACCAACATTTAAGGAATCCATAAATGCTGGTATGCAAAGTTCTCTGGGATACAATACCCGAGCCTTACATCCATAATAAATAAAACTAAAATCTAGTTTCTTATTGAATCTACGCACTTTAAGCTTTTATCTTTCAATATTTTGCATTCGAAAACACGCATCAATGAAAGTGAACTGCATAGATCAAATTTGTAGTATAAAATTTCGAGTTTATAATAAGCAGTTCAACGTCGTCTTCATAAGATGAATAACGATTTTTTAAATTTTCGACAGTCCGTATTAAAAGTAATGAATTTTTGTTATAATTTAAGTGACGAATTATCACAATTAATAAGTGTGATTTTATATCTTTATAATAATTTTAAAAACAATTCATTATTTATTTTGAAAAATGAGTGAAAATTTTTAAAATTTTGAGCAACATAGTTTTTATAAGTGCAACAATGACAATTTGTTATATGACAATTAACAAAATACGATAATTCGTTTTTGTTATTTGACAAATAATGACAAATTCTTATTTAATTTGATGAATTGATTAAATGTTCAAAATTTTTAAGACTTTGAATACAATTCGTAATTTTTTAATAATAAATGAATAAATACCCGGTTGATCAACATTTCTGAATTAGCGAACGAATCAAGAAAAGTGTACCGCATATCTTAGCTTCTAATAAAGCAACTGATTGTTGCGAATATTGATTGTAATAGAATTATTTTCAACTTTTATATAAAATTGAACTATTTCTTATTTTGTAAATTACCAGAAAACCTATTTTTTACATTTTATAGGTACGTATTCTGTTCGGTTTGTAAAGAGGAGTATCATCCGTTCTTGGCCTGTCCACAACGAAGAAATTACAGTTTCCGAATATCGCCAGCCACCACTTTTAATAAACCGAAACCTACTTGTCAAATATAAAATATTACATTTTGTATCTTTCTCAATGTATCCGCTATATATATGTGTGTATAGTATATATTCGTATCATGTAAACCGTATTTTCCAATAAATCGTTTCCTAACGTGTAAATCTATTTTAAAATATAATTATTTGATATTTTAAATATATTTCTATCCAAAGACAGACTTTTATTTGTAAAGTCTAAATATTGAAAAAAACCGTAATTGCTTAATTTATATTTACTTATAACATGAAGTAATTACATTAGCAATGTTTTTTATATGTTTTTCAACACACAATTCAATAAAAATTCAATTTTATTTAAACAATTCCATAAAATTGAATTGTTTAAATTTTATTTTTCTAAATATATTTTAGAAGAAAAATTGGTCACACAACATTTTAAAATATAAATAACATATAAAATATTATATCCACTGTATGACATATTGTATATTATACTTAAATTACATGATAATGAGTTGTAAATGTATGATAAACCGATAAGTTGATGACTCTATTAAATGAAGAGTGCCAGTATTAAAAGGTGTTTGTAAGCTGCTTACATCTGCAATAATTTTTTCTTGTATATATACAAGAAATAACAAGTTTTTGTTGGTATCGTAATCAATTGGTTGGTTGCATTTTTAAAAAGAGCAACCTTCAAATGCAATTTCACTGAATAAGATATTTCATTTTTGCTTTCTACAGTGACGCAAGTTACCAAAATGCAATTTCTTATACATTATAGACGACCAATCAAATCAGCTAACTGAGTCTACGTATTTAATATAATTATAAAATAAACGAAAAATAATAATGCTAAATCAAAATTTAATAATTAAATAATAAAATAAATAATTGTTTTAAGATTTTTTATAATTTAAATCAAGTTAAAATAAAAAAATTAAATTTAAAATAAACGTCATTTTTATGAATTGACTAATAAATAACAGACGTTGTATCAGAATAAGAATTAGAGGTCATCAGGAGGAACTGCTATGCTATCAGGTTTCGGCCCTTGTTTCTCTATCCAACATAGAAGCGGGGCCAAATACATGCTAATGATGTATTTCCTCTGATAAAACTATCTAATATCTTATTCTAATACAAAGTATTTTATTTATTATCCATCCACAAAAATTTTGGCTAATGATTTTAAATTTATTTTTAATATTATTGTGCTGATTTATATATTTTACTATTTTCTGCTTGATGTTATTTTCATTGTAACCTAGTTTAAAATACGCATCTATTAAATTATTTTAATGATTTTGAAGAAAACCAATATCATTACAAATTGTTGCAATTCTTAAAATTTCATTATTTAATGTATTATATTTTATATTTGATGGTATGCACGAATGCTCATGCAAAAATATGTTTCTTGTAAATTTAAATATGTCATCTTTACGATATAAATTAATAGTAGTTTTAGTTAATTTTAATTTAATGTTCATATCTAGATATACATCTTCTTTATCGTTAATATTGGTTTTGTTAAGAATAAGGCTTTCTGGATAAATTTGTTCGCTAATTGAATAAAAATAAACTTATCTCACTACATTCATATGTTGCATTTAATATTTTTCTTTTATTTTCTAATGCATCTTTAATATCTGCTAAATCTAGATTTGTATAGAGCGTATTAAAATCGTAAGTATTTATATTCTGAAAATTTATTCCTTTTGTGTGTTCTAAAAATTCTTTTGTAGAATTAATACTAAAATAGTGTTTTATACCAGTATTAATTTCGATTATCCTACAATATTTTTTGAAGTGTGCTTTAATTACTTTAAGTATTTTATTCATATAGACAGAAAGTGGTTTTAATGTACATTTAAACGCACTACATATGAACCTAGGTTTTATTGGATTTTTATGTAATTTTGGATTCCAATATAATATAGATATAGTTTTATTATCTGATTCAATTTTTATACTTTTCTTATCCATTATAGAACAGTGGATTGTAATAATTGTTTATAAACTAAAATCACTACGTTCATATGTTACATTTACATTTAAATCATTATAATTAACCTCTTTCATTAGTATATCATAATAAAGCTGTTTGCATAAGAAGACAAAGTTATTACTAGCTTTATCAATAGTTGTTAGTATATATAATGTAGTAATGTATATATATAATGTATAATGTAGTAGCTTTAATTTATTAAGTTCTGTATGCATATCTTTATTAATTTGATCTTTCTTTTTACCATAACAAAGTCATATTTTTACAAATCTTTTTATTGTGGCACGATTTTATCCTCACAGTTATTGTTCCTATTCTTGATGCAGCAGGACGCTACTAATCAGCCTGGGCGGGTCTCATGATACCTACCCACGCTGATTAGTAGCGTCCTGCTGCATCAAGAATAGGAGCAATTCCTGTGAGGATAATATCGTGACAGAACCAGAAGAATTTCAGCTCACAGGTGCAATCAAGTTAAATTAAAAAGATTCATTGCAAGTGATAGCATGAAAAACAGTGATCCAACTAGCGGATTACACTGCTAAGGTAAGTTTTTAATAGCTCGTTAGAATACGATTCCCTACAAAAAGTAATATACAAAAATGTGTATCTACACCTCTAGAGCAGCCATCCTAGTTAATGTAACGTTGAATCGAAATACAGACGTCCTGAGTTCAAATCCGATGAGCACAAAAGTGTATGGAGTAAGCAGATACTAAGGGTCGAAACGCGAAATTTAGGTATGTAGATATAACCAAACCAGGCTGATTAGATGCGTTCTACTGTATCAAGAATAGAAACAATACATGTGAGGATAATCTCGTGCCACAACCAGAATATTAATAATTATTTAATTTAATAAAATGATTAAATAGTTTCATTCCAGTCGAAATAGATGGGAAAGCGACGAGTTGGGCGCGAAAATATTTTGAGTGATTTAAGATGACGATGCAGCGATATTAATTGGTATCAGATAAGTCATCTAATAATCTGTATAAAACTTTCAACGTTGGAGGTTGTCATGTTAAAAGTAATATTATTAATTTATATCGTAAAGATGACATATTTAAATTTACAAGAAACATATTTTTGCATGAGCATTCATGCATACCATTTAATATAAAATATAATACATTAAATAATGAAATTTACTAATTTTACTAATCGAGTAAATGTTTAAAACCAACAAATTAGTAAAGATAAAGATAATTTATCCAAGTTTAAATTTATTTAAAAATTTATTATATAGTATCTTATTCGAATACAAAGTATATTATTTATTATCCATCCATAAAAATTTACCACTTAAGAGTTTAAATTTATTCTTTATATTATTGTGTTGATTTATATATTTTACTATTTTCTGTTTGATGTTATTTTTATAGTAACCTAGTTTAAAATATGTATCTATTAAATTATTTAAATGATTTTGAAGAAAGCCAATATCATTACATATTGTTGCAATTCTTAAAATTTCATTATTTAATGTATTATATTTTATATTATATGGTATGCATGAATGCTCATGCAAAAATATGTTTCTTGTAAATTTAAATATGTCATCTTTACGATATAAATTAATAGTAGTTTTAGTTAATGTTAATTTAATGTTCATATCTAGATATACACCTTCTTTATCATTAATATTGGTTTTATTAATGAATTGACTAATAAATCTGCTTTCGAAATATATTACTCGACCCAGCATAGCAGCGGGGCCAAATACATGCTAATGATGTATTTCCTCTGAAATAACTATCTAGTATCTTATTCTAATGCAAAGTATATTATTTATTATCCATCCATAAAAATTTGCCACTTAAGAGTTTAAATTTATTCTTTATATTATTGTGTTGATTTATATATTTTACTATTTTCTGCTTGATGGTATTTTTATAGTAACCTAGTTTAAAATATGTATCTATTAAATTATTTAAATGATTTTGAAGAAATCCAATATCATTACAAATTGTTGCAATTCTTAAAATTTCATTATTTAATGTATTATATTTTATATTATATGGTATGCATGAATGCTCATGCAAAAATATGTTTCTTGTAAATTTAAATATGTCATCTTTACGATATAAATTAATAGTAGTTTTAGTTAATGTTAATTTAATGTTCATATCTAGATATACACCTTCTTTATCATTAATATTGGTTTTGTTAAGAATAAGGGTACCTGGATAAATTCGCTTATTGAATAAAAATTGCTAGAATTAAATACACATATATCATCAATGTATCGAAACATATATTTTATATCTTTATATATTTTAGATTTAGTTTTTAGACAAATTCATATTCTATAAAGCTTAAATTAAGAATTGCAACAATTTGTAATGATATTGGCTTTCTTCAAAATCATTTAAATAATTTAATAGATACATATTTTAAACTAGGTTACTATAAAAATAACATCAAGCAGAAAATAGTAAAATATATAAATCAACACAATAATATAAAGAATAAATTTAAACTCTTAAGTGGCAAATTTTTATGGATGGATAATAAATAATATACTTTGTATTAGAATAAGATACTAGATAGGTTTTTCAGAGGAAATACATCATTAGCATGTATTTGGCCCCGCTGCTATGTTAAGTAGAGGAGTTAGGGGCCGAAACCTGATAGCATAGCAGTTCCTCCTGATGACCTCTAATTCTTATTCTGATACAACGTCTGTTATTTATTAGTCAATTCATAAAAATGACGTTTATTTTAAATTTCATTTTTTTTAACTTGATTTAAATTATAGAAAATCTAAAAACAATTATTAATTTTATTATTTAATTATTAAATTTTGATTTAGCATTATTATGTTTTGTTTATTTTATGATTATATTAAATACGTAGACTCAGTTAGCTGATTTAATTTGTTCTACTGACATGTTATTATTGACCTGTGGACTTTGTTTTCCCGGTATATGACCTCTGTCAGAAATACTGAAACTTTGTATTATTGGTTACGACTTTACTATTATTTTTTCTTATTTTCAAACAAGTTTGATGAATTATTAATTCTTAAAAGAGGGAGAAGTTTATCAGAGGAAATACATCATTAGCATATATTTGGCCCGCTGCTATGTAGGGTAGAGGAGTTAGGGGCCGAAACCTGATAGCATAGCAGTTCCAAAAAGTGAACAAATTTATTCAAGTATCCTTATTCTTAATAAAACCAATATTAATGATAAATAATGTATATATCTAGATATAAACATTAAATTAACATCAATTAAAACTACTATTAATTTATATCGTAAAGATGACATATTTAAATTTACAAGAAACATATTTTTGCATGAGCGATAATGCATACCATATAATATAAATATAATACATTAAATAATGAAATTTTAAGAATTGCAACAATTTGTAACGATATTGGTTTAATAACGATATTGGATAATATGTATCTATTAAATTATTTAAATGATATTTAAATTATTATTTTAATAATTTAAATCAACTTACAATAATTGTGTAACGGACCTCAATTATTGTGTAACGGACAATAGTCAGTAACGGACCAAATCAAATATTTTATAATCAACCAGCCATCATGTTATATTGTATTAAGTATCAAACTTAATACAATATAAATGAGTCTACATATTTAATATAATTATAAAATAAACAAAACATAATAATGCTAAATCAAAATTTAATAATTAAATAATAAAATTAATAATTGTTATAAGATTTTTTATAATTTAAATCAAGTTAAAATAAAAATTGAAATTTAAAATTAAAATCATTTTTATGAATTGACTGATAAATAATAGATAAATAATTTCCATATTTTATACTCGACATTTATTCAGCTGCAATAAATGTTATTATTGTTATGGTTTTAAATTGACCCAAAATGAGCCTAAAGCTCTTACAGTCGCATTATCTCAGATAATTTATTTAAAATAATAACCCTCTGCCGCCACGGGCGATGAGGGAGGATCAACATCAAATGTTATTACAACACTACGACGTTAATAATAACCAAATTAATAATGCTAATTCACAGATCGTAAAGCTGCAATAGGGATAGTGTTTTTAAATGAATATTTTAAGCAAAGAAAAATCCTGCCAATCAAATGAGCTAATTGAGTCTACGTATTTAATATAATTATAAAATAAACAAAACAATAATAATGATAAATCAAAATTTAATAATTAAATAATAAAATTAATAATTGTTTTTAGATTTTCTATAATTTAAATCAAGTTAAAAAAATAAATCAACAACCAAACCAAACTCAAGAACAACTTAATGCATCCGAACTTGTACAAATGCAGACATTGGGATTCCATAGCCGTGATACTAATCTTGAAGAGCTAGTTACATCTATCGGGGACGCCAAATGGCTGTAGAACGTAATGAAGACTCTTGACTTTTATTTATACGATCAGTTAGTGTTTTACATCTTTCAACATATTTAACTTATTATAATATTATTATAGATTATTAATGATAAATAAATATTATAATAAATAATATACGATGTATCTGAATAAGGATAATAAGTCATCAGGAGGAACTGATATGCAATCAAGTTTCGGCCCCTATTCCTTGACTCAACATAGAAGCGGGGCCTAATACGTGCTAAGGACGTATTTCATATGATAAATCAAATCAGCTAACTGAGTCTACGTATTTAATATAATTATAAAATAAACAAAACATAATAATGCTAAATCAAAATTTAATAATTAAATAATAAATAAATAATTGTTTTAAGATTTTTTATAATTTAAATCAAGTTAAAATAAAAAATTGAAATTTAAAATAAAAGTCATTTTTATGAATTGACTAATAAATAATAGATAAATAATTTTCATATTTTATACTCGACATTTATTCAGTTGAAATAAGTGTTATTATTGTTATGGTTTTAAATTGACCCAAAATGAGCCTAAAGCTCTTACAGTCGCATTATCTCAGATAATTTATTTCAAATAATAACCCTCTGCCGCCACGGGCGATGAGGGAGGATCAACATCAAATGTTATTACAACACTACGACGTTAATAGCTTTTTAAAAGAATATTGATTTATTGATAAAACACAGACATAAAAGTACCCTCAAATGGGCCAATTATTTATTTACATCAAAATCATTGCAACACAACAGTTCGTTTTCATCACCGTTGATATTCTTTTTTTTGAGCTCGCAGGCACAGTGTTGCAGCATTTGCAATGCGAATTCGTCTCCAATACCACCAGAGGTAGAGAAAATCAACGGATTGAAGCTTGATCCTTCGACTTGAATTCTCTCGGCATATTTGGATTTCTTTCGATTAGCATGAAATTCATTGATTCGACGGGGAGTACGCAATGCATTGGATGAAGCCAGTGCACTATATACACACATCGAAGTACTCCTGATTCATGAATCTTCATGAATAACGTTCTTAGATGGATTTGCGATAGCTAGACCTCCTAAATAAGTTGGTGTTCTAGTTATCAGACAAATGTCATCAGTTATCAGTTGAATTCCCAGCAGAGCAGGGATCAGCCTCGTGCGTATGACATATTCTAAAGGATCATACCATGATACATTACAAGGAGTTGTTCTCTTGAGTTATATCCATTTTGATCGGATTGCTACAGTATGTGCAACATATGCAACATGTGGGTCGTAAGTGGCAACACCAGACAAACGTTTGACAATTTTGCAAAGGAACTGTACATTCTCGACTACAATAGAAGATACGTAAGCACTAGTTCCAATTGGGGATCCAAGGACTGTAATCCCATCAGTACATATATATTTGTGAATCTTTAAACAGTAGTTCTGCCTGCAATTTATAAGTTTCTTTAATAAGGAACTTACACTTGGATGCATTTGGGTATTAACCATATCTTGGACCTATTAAGTTCAAGTGGCGCCAAACCTGTAGTAAATCATTCGGTGACCGGATAAAATTAGCATCATCGGCATACCATAAGTTTAAGACTGTGGGATATTTCCTACGAATTTCATTTATTATCGGCATGGTAGTGACGGCAAATATCGCCATTGCCATCGGATCACCTTGTGTCACACCATCTTCGGCAATTATCATTTCACCATCAATGCCAGTGACTGTATCACATCCATACATATTTGAAACAATATGGCCTAAGGACGGACATATAATCTTTACATTGTGTAACATGGCTTCTCTATTGATTCTGTTAAAGGCATTATTAGCATAATAATACTAATTCACAGATCGATAAGCTACAATAGAGATAGTGTTTTTAAATGAATGCAAGTTCGAGCATGTAAGACCTGTTGGCACATACATGAACAGTATTTACAGATAAAGGAGGATTCTCGTGTATGGTCCATTATTCCATTTAAACAAAACTTTACAGGAAAACCGTCAAGAGAAAATCTCATTATACATGTATGGGAATTGAACGGTAAGTGTGAACGCCGTATCCATTAAGACGAAACGTTTCTGAGGTAAAACGACAAGAGTTGCTCTCTAGTAAGATAAGCTAATTACGAAAACAAAGCCTTTCGAGACAAGCAAAAGAAGAATTTAAGGAAATTTCATTTTATTCTAGCAATTTACTCATAATTCTGAATAGACAAATCTTGTCAAATAGACTTTAAGACATATGTAGCCGGAAGAAACTATTTCAGAATATTTAATGGCTGTAGCATAGTCTGTTGAATATAAAAGATTAACCGTACTCATACAAAAAGCAACCTTACAAGCAATTATCAAAATGATTTGTAAAACTTCACTTTGAGTACAGATTAAAGCCAAGATAGCAGAATTGCGTACACATTTGCAAATTCATATCGTCATAGGTAAAACATCATTTCGTGATAACCTACCACCCCCTCGGAATTTTAACACTTTTGTTCTCCCTAGATTAACCTGCAACAATTCCCCGTACAATACAGTTTGAGACTAACCAATGCTGAACTCACATCGCCTATTTTTGACGAATATATAACCAGATCATCTGTTTACAAAAGACAAGAGTTAGATTCACTTATACACGCTGGCAGATCATATAGACTTAGCAAAAGTGGGCTAAGAGCGTTATCCTAAAGAACCCACTTAATTTGTTGAAAGTAATCTGAATATTTAATTTCATCAAAGACTCGGACAATGTGAGGAGAAAACCTGATGTAGTACATTTATGATATAGCCCTTTAGACAGTGCTGTTATTAATTTTTGGAGAAGCAAGTCTCTTCGATAATATTAAATGCCTTTGCTACGAAATCTACGAAAACGGCGTACAGAGGAAGGAGATTTGAACGCCATTCTTAACAGCGTTTTCTATCATGGAGACAGCACTTGTAGTAGAGAAACGCAGTCCAAAATTATGTTGCTCGAAAACCATAATTAAATAATCATAAATAATCAAAAAATAATAAATAAAAATTAACACAATACGTTGTACAATTGGTACATTACGTTGTAGTTTACTAATTATAAAGTATTAAATCCCTGAATATGGATGTCATAACTTCAATGTTTATTTACAAATCCATAATTTTGTAATTGTTTTATTTTTGCAATTTCGTGCGTCAAATATCTAAAATAATTTTTTAATACTTTATCCCTTTTTATTATCTTTACGCATTTTTATGTAAAAACTGACTAATGATAGCAATAGACTTTGTTAAATGACTATACAACCGATAAATAGGAGACAGATAAGCAAATTAAAAACAGATCTTAAATATATATTGTCGACTACTGTTCTTCTAGTCTTCTGCTACTTTATCTATAGGCACAGGTCTAGGGGGATCTTCGCCCCCAATCGATCCAACACGCCACCTTCCGACTGAACCACCCAGGGTATTTCACCACCCCCCCCCGAAAATCCAATCATCGCGGACTATGCTGGGAAGTGGTACAGAGGGAAATATGGAGTGCCTCTGTACCAAATTCTATTAAACGATCAAATGCAATCGTTTCATAGTATTTTTATCGTCTTGATAAAATGAATATAATTAATTAATCAAGACAAATTTCTTGATTTTAGAACATTCTAAATCATTAGTTTCAATATGATGGTCACGTTATGATACACGAATCAAATTCGTCTCGAATATAGAAGTCCTTCATTAGAACTATTAATTTATAGTCTCATGACATGACTATCATTTAAACACTACAAGTTTATACGAAAAAAAACTTTCAATACTTTAATTAAGATGAATCTAGCAAATGAAGTGTACATTTTGATAATAAGGTAGATAACTAATCGAAATGTTGTTCTTAATCTAATTAGTTATTAAACTAATCGAAAGTTAGTTCCCATCATTAATAGTGTTGTGTTAATTCTCCAGGTTCGATAATAGAAATCTATATATTTATGAAATCCGAAATAGTTTAAAGGATTTAATTTTACGTGGCAAATGCGAGCTGGCGCATTTTTACATGACCACAAAAGAAATCTAAATAATGTATCTAGAAGGTGGGAATAGAAGAGGTATTTGAATGCGATAAAGGAGAGAGCGCGGCGGATGTTAAGTGGGAGCTGATTCCAGGTGAGGGAGGCGGCGACTAGGAAGGATAGGAGACCGTAGTTGTTGGAATAATTGTGACTGTGGAGTAAGAGTGAACGACAGAAATAGCGAATACGACGGATGTCACGGAGAATTAAGTTAGATGAGCGGACCTTGTCGCGGACGAAGGGTTTAAGGTAAATGTGATCATCGAAATGGAAGCCTAAGAAAGTTAGATTATGAACTATGTGGATGATTGATTAGGCAAAAGATACAGGGGGAGGAGATATGTTAGATTGACGGGGGAGGATCCATATTATTTTGGACTTGTCAGGGTTTAGAACGAGATGATTATGGTGGATACGTGTGTAGATAAAAGAAATACAGTTGCAGGTAATGTAGATATCGTGTGTGTGAGATGGGCGGGTGCATGAGCGTAGATGAGTATGTCATTGGCGTACTGGATAGCGTTGAAGGAGTAAAGTTTGATAAACGGAGAGAGATCGCCAAGCAGAAGATAGAAAGGGAGGGGACCTAGGACTGAACCTTATGGGACCCCGCAGAAAATAGTGATTGTATTATTAAAATTAAAAATTATCCAGGTTCGATCATAGAAATCTATATATTTATGAAATCCAAAATAGTTTTAGTTATCAAACTAGTTTTATTTTTATTAATTGTATTTTTAAAATTAAAATTTTATTAGACATTTAACCTTTTGCTTTTATACAAATCTAAATTGACAAAAAGAATTGACATTAATGATAATTCTTTATCTACTATAAGCTTAAATAACAGTTCTTTGTAAACACGATTCTTGACCGTTTCTACTGTAAAGTTCGAAATTTAAAAATGATATAATTGATAAACCAAATCCTTCTAAAGTGCCTGCTGACTACTAGTTACAATATAATTGAAAGGCTCAATTATTGTTCCGAGTCGACAAAAATGGGAATCAATATAACAAATGATTGTAATACTAACTGCTCAATAATGAGCAGTTAAAAAAATAATATTATTAATATTGTAAAATAATAATGTTTCCATTATTTCCATAATTATTATATGAAGATGTATTATTATATAAAGATTATTATAAGAAGATGTTTTTGCCGGTACACTCAAACATGACTCCTCAAATGACGGCGTACCAGTCAAGGAAATTTTGATGTCTTTCAATCCTAAGGCGATCCAGCCAGCAAGAGAGATACTATTAAATAAGTCAATACCGCGCTCCTGTTGGCATCACTACACTAGATTTGCAATTATTAACGAAGATTCAATAGTCAGAGCAAGCAAAATAACGAAGGGTTCAGCTGGCCCTTCTGGTCTCAACGCGTCAATGTGGCGACACATGGTGACAGGATTCGTAGAACACTCACAGACCATGACCAAAGCCCTTGCTGAATTTGCTGCCAAATTAACATACGAGCCTATTCGTCCTATATGTCTTGAGGCGTTCACGACCAGCAGGTTAGTGGCTCTTGGAAAAAGACTGGTGGTGTCCACCGATTGGCGTTTGTGATGTTGCAAGGCGCATCGTATTAAAGGTGATATTGCGATTAATCCGGGAAGATTTGCAAGACGTTGCGGGATTTGAGCAATTGGCAGCCTCACAGAAGAGCGGGATCGAATACGCTACACATTCCTTGCGCAAATGTTTTGAAGTTAAACCAGACTATTGTGTCCTTGCTGCTGATGCGTCCAACGCTTTTAACGTGATTAATCGAAAAGCCGCACTGGCCAATATGAGATATATATATCATCTATTTTGTCGACTGTGCTTAGTAATCTATATGCATCACCGGTTCAGCTTACCCTTGATGGTGATATTATATATTCGCATGAAGGTTTCACACAAGGAGATCCACTTGCGATGACCGGCTTCTCAATTGCTTCTCTCCATTTAATTGAAAACATACGTAAACAGGTTCCTCGTGTTACCCAGAGATGATAGCAGATGATGGTAATTTTGTCGGGAAATTCAAAGACTTGAGGAAACTGTGGTCCATTCTTTTAGTGCTTGGTCTTAAGTACGGTTGTCACGTAAACGCATCTAAAACCAAATTGTTAGCAAGAAGCATTAGAGTTGACATCTCTTTTTTATCCGCTGATGACGAACTTCCACATCTGGTATTAACATTCTTGATGTTCCCATCGGCACCACACAGTACAAATGCAGCCGCACGGAATTAGAAGTAAAGCGCTGGTCTAATCTTATTAATCGTCTGACACGCGTTGCTTATACCGGATTTGTTCGTTCGGTGCAGTTCAAGTGGACGTATTTTATGAGTTTAGTAGAATGCAGCCCTCCCACACAGACTGTCTGTACATATATATCAAAGAAAGGTTCGTTCCAGCAGTTATCGGACGAAGAGTAGACGAAGACTGGATGGCGATTTTAACTTCTCCGATAAGCGATGGTGGTCTTAGCATGTGACCCAAGGTTCTCCGCAGACCTGGAATTCGGTTTTTTTTCGAAAATATGCAATAAATATGAAACCGGAGAACAAAAATGAAATAAATATGAAACACTTTGCGCTTACTACAAGACCGTGTTATGAATCTGGGTTTCGTAGAACGACGCAAATTGCGTATCGATAGATTACAACTAAGCGTGGCTAGACTCGGTCTGGTCACAACCCAAATCATCTCTCATGCCTCAGGGATGGGGCCTCCTCGTGGTTAAGCGCCCTACCAGTAAGGAGGGAACGCTTCCACCTAAGTTGCAATGAATATATGGATGCACTATGCACCCGTTACGGTTGGACGCCCACCGAATTGAGTAAGAACGTATGCGCTTGCGGAGATAGCGTTAATAAGAGCCATGCCATTTCCTGCAAACAAGGAGCGTTGCCTTTTATCCGGCACAATATCGTGCGGGACTTGCTCGCGCAGGAGCTTACAACAATTCGTAACGGTGTTAGGGTTGAATTTAATTTCGAAGCTCGGACGACTACGCGCGACAGAGGTGCATGTTTGGACATTGTATGTTCCGGACTTCAGAGCAATCAATTTGAGCGGACGTTTCTAGACGTCACCATCTTTAATATTCACGCTCAATCGTATGATTGTGGTGTCCCCGCATCCGTGTTTCCATCAATGAAGCAAGAAAAAAGGCGAAATACAGTGAACGCATTGTGAGTCTTGAACGAAGCAGATTCGTGCCTCTCGTCTTCTACGTCGGGTGGTATGGGCGATGAGATGAGACTATTTCTGAAATCACTAGCTGCGATTAAGGCCCAGCGCTCAATACACCAATATTCAGAAATTTTGGCACTGATGAAAAGAAAAATTTCGTTTGCAATTGCTCGATCCTCTTCTGTTTGTTTAAGATCGCCCCGTTCTCGCTGTGGCATGCCTGTAGGGTATTTTCCTACAAGCACGCATCCAATCACATAGAATAATGACAAGATTATAATTGATTGCACAAAGGCCCATTTGAGGAAACCGAATATTGTATCAAATTGATAATAAATTATGCTATTATAAAAAATTATTATATGTCGACTTCCGAGGGATCTGAAGCTCGTAAGGAAGCATCACATCGAATAAAAAAAACAGAAAAAAAACGAAAAAAAAACATCAAGAGTTCACGAGGTCAAGCTTTAGGCGTTCTTTAAAATTGCGCAGCAGAAGAGCTGTTGATCACACCAGGTAATAATCCTTTCCATCGATTACAGAGGCGATCCATCACTGTCGTACAATTTGTTCGATGCTTTAAGCGATGCTTCAAACATAGCTCGTGTCCACGTAACATTGAGGATTCACGAAGACAGAACAGCTGCTTACCAGAATGGTTAGGCACGCGAGGCGATATCCACACTAGTGTAAGATCAGCAATCAACAGATCACATTTAATAAATCTTATACCTAACGCCTCTAGTCTAACTGGATAAGGAATGGAGCGAGTTGCCGGAACCAAGTGCGTGGCTCTTCTCAAAATGTTTTCGAATTCACTTAATTCTGATTTCCGTTGAGGGTGTGTCGCGTGAGATGCATAGAGCATATGTGATTTTAAGAGACTCGAATATACAATGCGTGAAGCCTTTGGCTCAAGTCGTTCAACGTTTCGATAAAGAAATCCTAAAATTCTACGGCATTTTGCAATAATCGTAGAAGAATGAAGACGAGATTTTAAATTGGAGGAGATAACAACACTTAGATCAGTAAAGTGATTTACTGATTCGATAACTGTTGACCTGAATTGATAAGAAGGGGAAGGTAATCGGGATTGACCAATTCTCATATGTCGACATTTACTAACATTGATTACTAAGCCGTGTGATGAACACCAACTACTAACTTTATATAAATCTGATTGTAGTAGGGGAGAGCTAGAACAGCCACGAAATAAAGGGCACCACAGTTTCATGTCATCAGCGTATAATAGGCACTACCATGTAACATTATCAGCGATTTCGTTGATGTATATATTAAACAAAGTGGGACTAAGGATACAGCCTTGAGGAACACCTTGAGTGAGATAAAACCATTCAGAAAGAGACTCACCAACTCGCACAGCAAAGGAATGTCTACTCAAGAATTCACGCATCCAGAGACAAACGTGCTTTGATAATCCATAATTTCCAAGCTTCCACAATAAAATTGGATGAACGACCCCATTAAAAGCTTTGGACAAATCAATAAAGACGACATCAAACAGCACCCCCTGTTCGAAAAAAACCGCACCAGCTTTCGCGTGCTAATGTTAGATTATTTGAAGTGGAGTGATGTTTTCTAAACCCATGCTGTTTATTAGACAAAATATTGAATTTGTCCAAATGAGAAGATATATACCTCAGGATCAGTTTCTTCATTACCTTGCAAGCACTACACGTCAAACTTATTGGCCGATAATTTTGAGGATTTACTTTATCACACGGGCGATGAAGGACAGAATTCAGCGTATGAGTAACCTCTCTTCCTTATTATGATCTCGTATTCTTTATGGACTAAGGTTAAAAAAAAGATTTATTTTAACGTGGCAAATGCGTGCCAGCGCAAGCTTACATGACCACAACAAAACAAAAATGTAAATCATGTGTCGAGAAGGTGTGAACGGATGAGGTGTTTGAATGTGATAAAGGAAGGAGCGCGGCAGACGTTGAGAGAGAGTTGATACCATGCGAATGAGGCGGCGACAAGGAAGGATCGGAGACCGTAGTTGTTGGAGTAATTGGGAACGTGGAGTAAGAGGGTATGACGGGAACGCAGCGATAGCGAGGTGGGGCAAGTGTCGTCTAAGAAAGGAAGGTTGATTAAGGATGGGGAGCCGACAGCGATGAGACGAAAAGTAACGAGAAGGCGGAGTTTGATGTGGATGGTGGGCCAGGAGAGTTGGGCAAAATATGTGGATGTGTGGTCGAAGCGACGGAGACGAAAGAGCACTCGAACGGCGGTGTTGATTATTCATTGTAGGGTTAAGATTATGGATTTCGGAGAATTGGCGAAAAGGCTAAGGCAGTAATCGATTTTAGGGAAAGAAGCGATGAAAGAAGAGACATACAAGAACGGAAGTCGATAAGGGGGCGGATACGGCGGATATCACGGAGAATTAAGTTAGACGAGCGGACCTTGTCACGGACGAAGGGTTTAAGGGAAAGGTTATCATCGAAATGGAAGCCTAAGAAAGTGAGATTGTGTACTATTGGGATAATCGATGACGCAAAAGATAACATGGGAGAGATATGTTTGGTTGACGGGGGAGGATCCACATTATTTTAGACTTGTCGGAGTTTAGAACGAGATGGAGATTGGAGAGACGTTCCTAGATAGAAGAAAGACAGTTGGAGGCAGAAATGCCGATATCGTGTATGCGATGTGCGGGTGCATGAACATAGATGAGGATGTCATCAACGTATTGCATGAGGTTAAAGGAGAAAGGTTTGATTAACGGAGAGAGATCGCCAAGCAGAAGAGAGAAAAGCAACGGACCTAGGACTGAACCTTATGGGACCCCGCAAAAAATAGGGGTGGCAGGGGAGGATGATGAATTAGAACAGACGCGAAAGGCGTATGTTCTTTGGCTTTCTCTCTTCTCGGTGACTTGTCTTCGATTTCTCATACATTAAACTTCTATGTTATGCAATATGCTGATGACATTCTCATCTATGCTTATGCACCTGCTTATCATATTCATGATCTTAGTGTTTCTGCATTCAAATGTCTTGGCTCAATTTATAATCATTTTTCTTCCCTTCGCATTTCTCTGGATCCTGGTAAATCCAAAAGTTATGTGGATCTTACTTCGACGCCTCAGCTTAGAACATCTATCCGTATCATTATATTCTACGATGTTTCCTATCGTTGATAATCTCATTTTCCTAGTCTTCAATTTCGACAACCGAATTTCACTAAAACCTTTCGTTAAAGATAAAGTACGCTCATCTACCTTGATTCTCCACAAACTCTATCAAATTCGTATATTAATCGATTTCTCTGCTGGTATGATTCTCATATCTTCTCTCATTTTCATAAAACTTGATTATTGCTTAGTCTATTTTCCAACTCACCTAAATCTACTCTTCTTCCATTACAACGCATCGTCAACGCAGCCGTTCGAATTCTCCTTCGTATTCGTCTTTTTGATCATGCATTTCACCATCTTGCTTCTCATGATTTGCCTACCATTTATTGTCGTATTCAAATTCGTCTTCTTCTCATTGCTTTCCGCTTTGTAACTTTTCATTCCCCTTCATTTCTCAACCTTCCTCGTCTTGATAATTCTCGTTCTGTTTACTGTTCTTAGCGTTCCCGTAAATCCCTTCTTTTACGTCTCAAACCACTCTACCTCCTTTGACTTCCGCTTCTTCCTTGTGACTGATCCTCTCTTGTGAAATATCTGCCCATTAATATAAGCCAATCAACCTCGCTGTCGTGTTTCAAACGCTAAATTTGATCACATTTAAACAATTTAAACAATTTATATGATCGACATTTTCATTTTTTTGTTTATTAGTAGACTTGTAAGCGTGCAGTTGGCACGCATTTGTCACGTTAAATATATATTATTAAAATTTAATGATTACCCACATGAATTTTCATCCTCCGCCTCGGTATTCTTAACTCGGTTTCATTTAATTGTGAGTGCGGCGTCGTATCAGACCCCTCTGGTATTCACGGGCTAGACTGCCCCAGAGTGGTTTCTCGGCACAATCGGCACAGTGCTGTAAACACACTTATTCGTAGCGCCCTTGCCACAGCCGGTGTCCCGTCCCGCCTTGAACCAATCGGGCTCTGCAGAAACGACGGAAAGAGACCGGACGGTGCTTCACTAGTCCCATGGGAAAGGGGACGTCTGCTAGTATGGAACTTCACGTGTCCTAACATTCTTGCTGCCAGTTATTTGCCTAGTGCGGTCTCTGAGGTCGGGGAGGTTGCTAGATTGGCAGAGGATCGAAAGAAGGCCAAATATACATGTATTGACGAATCGCAATATAAATTTGTACGTTGGCGATCGACACAATTGGTGCTGCCGGGCCGATAACTTAGAATTTTTTGACAAAACTGGGCAATATGTTGGTGGTGGCAACAGATGATCAAAGAGCTGCCAATTTCCTCTTGCAGCGTTTAAGCTGTGCAGTGCAGCGGAGAAATGCAGCGTGCCTGTTAGAGGTCGCTCGAGACGGAAACCTTCCAACTTAACGATACTGAAATATCACAAACTATACAATTTTTTTTCATTTACTAACGAAATTAAAGTTTCTAATATCTATAAGATTTCAAGAATTCATTTCAGTTGAATTACTGATTTACCCCAACTTCAAAATAATCAGATTCTTCAGCATAATTGAATCCATTATAATTTATGTTATGCTCGACCAAGCACCAATCGTCATTCATATTCACGTAGTCTCTTATATGCTTTAGCAAACGAATACCTGCCTGATATTTAATAATACCTGCTTATTTTTAGTTGATTCTAATTTCTTTACTGTTGATTCTAGCTTTGATTGGAGAGCATCTTCAGAATCTTCTTTAAAGCTGATCCATTATTTATCACATGAAGATCACCTTCTTCAGTTTTTACAATGCCTGACAACAGTAGATGTCGACTGGCAAATACGTCTACCTAATTTAGAAGATCAGCGTAGCGACACTAAAGTTATACCAGTACCGATGATAAAATTACCTTGAGCTCAATAACTGACGAATTCAAGCATTGATTACAGTCAATTACTAATTTTAGAGCTTATAGAGAGGGATTTAACATGCTATTTTTTCCAACTATAGAAAGATCTGTCTTGTTGATTTTCAGTATCACCAAAGAAGAAAGATACCAAAATACAGTGAAAGGGTAGTCACTGCAGAACATTCTATATAATTATCTATGCGCTCTGATATTCAACTTATTTATATCTGAACTACCAAGCAGACTCATATGTGGTTTCTATAATTATGTACACAGACGACTTATTGATAGTTTCCACAAATATACAACAACTTCAAAGTGCTTTATACAATTTGGCTAGATATTGTAAGACTAATGAATTGAATAAATATATAGAAAAGACAAAGGTTATTAAATTTAGAAAAGGCGGACCACTATGCAAGAAATATATTTTAAGATGCAATAATGTTTCAGTGGAATTTGCCAACGAATTTAAATACTAAGGAATAATCCTTACATCGAGATTGTCCTTTTCAAAACACATTACGAAAGTAAGATGCAAAGTAATATATGCATACATATCTAAACTATCTAGATAACAACTACTTACAATCAATCCAGTTCCATATCAATCCGGTTCCAGATCAATCCAGTTCTAGATCAATCCAGTTCTAGATCAATCCAGTTCCAGATCAATCCAGTTCCAGATCAATCCAGTTCCAGATCAATCCAGTTTCAGATCAATTTAGTTCCTGATCAATCCAGTTCCAGATCAATCCAGTTCCAGATAAATCCAGTTACAGATCAATACAGCACATTTAACAGTTTTAACACACAATGACGTTGATGGGCGGACGTAAGAATACAGCTACGACCGACACTAACTGTGCTCAACTACAAGTACAGTGCTCTACGCACGACTACAGCGTCTGGAATATAATCGCATGCTACAACAGTAAGTCTAAAGAATACTTCCTATGTGGCTTTTGTGCTTACAAACTCATACGCGACCTCTCCCATAAAAACATATCAACCTGTAACGTGTCTACTCAAACCACCCCAGTCGTTTCTGATGTCCTTTGTTGACTCACTGATCCGGTCACCACATATAACCGAAGTAATATATGCATGCATATATCCACCTGTCAAGATTGTTCATAGATGAGGTGGTGCATCTATTTAATGTCAGGTGAGGTGGTGCATGTCTTTAATGTCATATTAGCCCCTATAGCCCCCTACAGAATTCAAACCTATTGAACAATATAAAGATCGAATATTTCCAGAATTTCGATGGTATTAAATGGTAATATCTAATGGTCATCTACCACTAGACGTTGTTCGCGAGTAAATATTTTAGAGTTCAATGGAGGCAGCAAGATATAAGATAGGAGAGAGGTGATCTTTAAGGCACACCTGTAATAGGGTAGAACTAACGCGCATCAGGGTCGTCTTCATAAAAGAATCGCTTGGTGTACAGCAGTATCTCCATCCTGTTAACAATTCTCGCAGGCAACCCGAAGGACCTGAGCGAAGAGATAACAAAGGGAATGGATATGCGGTTAAATGCAGCGGAATAATCAAGGAAAACAGCCACAGCGAGTTGATGACAATTCTCCTGACAAAACTGATGCACTTCACCTACAGCCGAATGGACCAAGCGACCTTTGACGAACCCATGCAAACCAGGTGGGATTAAATTTCGCCTCTATATCTAGTGCTCAACTATTCTTTCGAGAGAACTTGCCTGACAGAAGCAGAGAGATTGATAAGACGGAAAATATACGCTAACGTCTTAAGTTTTGTCGGAGTGGGACAGTAAACACGAGCTTTGTAGGTAGTCAAAAGCATTGCGGTAGCTTGCGAAGAGAGGTAGGAATTCTATTCGGTTGGACTCTCATTACCAATTCGGGGGAAACGTTGGATAGCTGCCTGAAAAAATGCCACTCTGAAGGGATCAAAGTAGAATCTCCTTCGAAGCAGCGTATCCTCTGCTATCCGCTAACGAATCAAATCATGAGAGGTGGACATATGCAGTTGCGACAACGAAGCAGTTGCGACAGATGTTGTCGCAACTGCTTCGTACAGTTAGGTTTCAACAACCACCTCTTATGGAGCAGTAATAAGTCGAGGAGTGAATTCGTTGATGTGCAATGAAAGGTGGGGGACGGTGGTTTGTGAATAAGATAACCGTTTCTGGCTCTGCGGAGTGCTGCATTAATCCAACGACCAGTTATGTCGTTAGAGTAACCAAGTACCATGTCATAGTCGCTATCAATATTCTATCCAGGAGGTCACGGTTCTTGTGAATCTCACCTGGACGGATGTAGACATTCGCTAGACTGAGGCGTTGACCGTTTTTACAAAGTAATATAACTAAACAAGACATGGGTGGACAAGAATAGTTGAGTAGAAGGGAAGATCTTAAGGAGCATTAACTAGGGTTAAAAGACCTTGAGAAGAAGAGTGAGGCGGGGTTATGTTCGTAGTATAGTGAAAGCATATGTGCTTAGTAATGAATCGAGTAATTTCCTGGTGGAGTCGGATAGACCGCGTTTCCTGAAGGACAATAACATCTGCATCTCTACCAGTTAGAAGTCTAAGGGAGAAGCTCCTCCCGAATTCCACTAGAGGATATTCAGTGAAAAAGGCTCACGAGTACTCTGCATTGTGTTAATTAGTTGGGTGGGATTGCCTTCCACTAGACGGAACCAGGGGCGGAAGGGTTGTCCTCCCCGCCGCTAATGCTCCCTAGAGTGGGCACTTGCCCACAGGCGATATCTTTATTTCCCTGGTCGTGAACCTCATTTTTGAGCAGCTTCCGCGCTTTTAAAGGAGGAATCACATGGACCGAAGCCCCTCTTTTTTGGAAACATGAACATTTTGCGGCTTATAAACTGGAGAATAAAATAGTGATGTTAAAAGATTTGATATCATGTGAAACCATGGTATCAAACACATTATTTTCCAAGCCATCTGAAAATCGTTCAAACACATTATAATTTCAGTTTTCTCATTATTGAAAAAATAAAACCAGCGTTTAAAATTTTTAAAATGGTTAAAAATAAATTTATTTCTATTCAAGATAGTAAAGTAATGATTCCAATTTTTTGTGTATACGTTGATTTGTTTTAAGTTGGAAATAATAAGTTAAAAATGATGATAGGATATTGTACCAAAGTGCTTAAAAAGTATTTTGATTTCAAAAAATTAGATTTCGTTTTACAACGTAATACATGTTAAATCAATCTCAAACTTGAAAATAATGTAGATATATGATTTGTAATCGTATTATAATAATATTGCAGCAAACAAACTACTATCAAGGGCAATGGTAAAATTTTAATTATTTTTTTAAATTTTAAAAATTAAAAATTAAATATTTTCAACATACTGAATAAATCAATTCATAAGTTTTTGTGTAAATGTTAATTGATAGATGGTCGATGTGAAATGAAAAAAGTATGGGTTATCATATCGATTTTTTATGGAAAAATATTTTTAAGTTTAAAAAATTGAACATTTTCTCTTAAGCGTAATATACATCGTATCGAGCTAAAACTTATATGTGGTGTAGATACATAATGTGCTATCATTGGGTGATAATTTTTAAGTAATCCGAACACTTACTTAAAAAATATTCAAATTTTATTTTATTTTTGAAAAAAATTTAATTTTAATTTCAAACTTTACCTACACTATGCTAAAGCATCCTTTGGAATCCCCTTTCAATCTCTGGTATCTGAACTATTGCTCGATCAGCCGTATGGTACACACGCTGTTGTCAGATATCGAAAAGATATTGTCCGCTGGATCATCACTTGGTTCGCGTCTGAATAGGGACAAATGCGAGATTATTGAGCCCAATCAATATGACGCCGAACGTATATTGGCTATACTTCCAGGTGCCAATGTAATTGTACCCGCTTCAGCAACAGTCCTCGGTGCTTCTATCGGCGAACTGGCTTGCATCGATGCATCCATTAATGCATCCATCAATCAGACTAATTTGTGCGGTGAGCGCTTAACACAACTATCTCTCCATGACGCTCTTTTTATATTTCGTCAATGTATGACGCTGCCCAGGATCAATAACCTCCTTCGGTCATCTTAATTCCTTAGTAGTAACCTCGCCAACTTCGACCTGAAGGTTATATCCACGTCTAGAACTGAAGATGTATTAAGCGAACGATATAGTGACGACAATCTTAGGGTCCTCGGTGATTTTTAACAACGCGCTTGTGGCATCCATTTTTCGGCCCAATCTTGCCGTGATCACTGACGAACTGGACCCAGATTATGTTCTATCGATATATGAACTTCAAAATTAGACGGTTCGATTCCTTCGGATCTTACACCCTAAAAACGATGGACTTGCCCGTTTTATGAGGGCACTTTCGCAAAGCTGCTTAACGCTACACGCACCCAACAAGACAGGGCGAAATTACTCCAAGCTGCATCGAACGAAACTGGTGCATTCATCCATGCCTTGCCAATCACCTATTTAGGTACACGGTTATATTACGAGTCGCTGAGCATCGCAATCAGTATCCACCTCGGCATTAAGAAGTCGACAGCTTTAAAATGCGCATATGATCAAATTACCAATGAATCGGGGAGGCACGGACTGGATTGCCGTAAAGTAAAGGCCCGTTTCAGCAGGCACACTAGAATATACTGCTTTATCCACATGGCCCTGGTTTGATATAATTTATTTTAGAATTTTTTGTTATTCTATTTTAATACTATTTTCATTTTACTATTTTTTACTTTAAAAAATACTATTTTTTGTTTTACTTGTATTCATTTGTTTAATTCTATTTTACTTGTATTCATTTGCTTTATTCTTGTTTTTTCATTTTCATACCTTTAAGCTTACACAGTGAAATCCTGCAATTGTAGAACAAAGGAGCATCATCGCACTGCAGTTGATGGTGCTATATAACAGCAAAACATTATCTAACTAACATTCTGAAGATGGTAACAGCTCGTTAAGGAACATTCGAAATGACAATTTTTTTTAATTAAATTCTAACATTCCTCTGTACTCTTTATTCTTGGTAATTGGAATGGGAGTATTCTCGAAAACAACAAAAATATGGCGACTTTTTATTGAATTTTTTCAACGTGTCGGAGCTATCAAACGATTCAATCGTGTAGTTTCCAGCGAAAATTAACAGAAGTTAATTCAAAGGTAAAATTTGTAAATTCTCGTGATAAATCTAAAGATAAAGATAAAGATTTTCTTAAATAACAAAACTTAGTGTTATATAACAACTAAAAAATAAAATAAAAATAAACTTGTATCAAAAATACAGGAATGAAAAATTTAGCTAATGAGTCGCGATTCAGGTCTTCACCAATCTTTAAGGCCTCAGGTCCAGCGGGATCTGAGCCCCCAGCCAATCCAACACGCCGCCCTTCGACTGAACCACTCGGGGTCTTTCACCCCCCCCCGAATAATCCAATCAAGGCGGACGATGCTTGGTAATCGCAAGATGATGAGCTTAAGAAATCTTAGTCTTTGTTCTGGGGAACGTCCTCTTGAAAAGAAGACCAATCCCGAAAAAGCCCAAGTACCCCAGAGGCGCACTTGGGTTTTATCTTTCAATGACAGATGTTGGGCCCGTTTCAGGGCCCATCTAGCTTTCTTCAGGATACGTTTTAGTCTATCCAGGTCAGCTTTCGCCGACCAGTTCACCGTAACGGTGAACTCCAGGTATTTTACTCGACTTGTGAAGGTGGGAAGTGGTTCAGAGGCAAATATGAAGGATAGCGCAGAGAGTGCTAATCTCTTAAGTTTCTGCTTCGACGCAAGAGAGCCATGACTATCTGTCAAAAGCTGATAGACACGAGTGGAGAGTGGCGCGTGGGTTCTGGAGGTGCCCAGGGGTGGTCCCCAGGAGTTAAGGATATCTGTAACAGATAAGTCCCTACTCCTGAAGTCACACCAAGGCGGGATTGGTTGGGGTGATTGAGTGGCTCCATAATTGTGTAGGGATAGTGACTCATCCAAAACTTTATCAAGGCCTATTCTACCAATCCAATCTAAAGCTCTATCCTTCCAACAGACAAACTTCTCCTTTTTGAATATCTTCCAGAAGGAAGACTGAGAAAGGCTAAGGCGAGAAATGCTTGCCTTTTCCCTACTCAGCTGGAACCTATATCTGGTGCTCCAGGATGAACCTAAATCTGGTGCTCCAGAGGGCTTGTCTGGCGGAAACAGAGAGATTAGGAAGGTGTAGCATTTTAGCTAGGACCTTGATTTTTGTTGGATTGGGATTGTATATGCGACCTTTATAGGTAGTCGATAGTATTGCGGTAGCTTGCGAAGAGAGGTAGGTATTAAATTCGGTCAAACTTTCATTCCCAATTCTGGGGAAGAGTTGGATAGCTACCTGGAAGAAGGCCACCCTGATGGGATCATAGTGGAACCTTCTCCTTAGCAACGTATCTTCCTCTAATCTCAACGAATTAGGTCATGAGAGGTGGTCTATTGTTGGCGCGACTGCTCAGTACAGATGGGTTTCAACAACCACGTCTTTTGAAGCAGTAATATGTCGATGAGTGAATTAGTTGTTGACCAATAAAAGGTAGGGGATATGGTTTGTGAATAAGATAGTCGTTCCTGGCTCTGCGGTTTGCTGCATTAATCCAACGACCAGTTATGTCGTTGAAGTCACCAAGTAACATGTCATAGCCACTACCTAATATACGATCCATAAGGTCACGGTTCTTGTGAATTTCTCCTGGCCGTATATAAATAGTGGCTATACTGATGCATTTACCGTTCTTACGCAGTGATATAGCTAAACAAGATAGGGCTGAACAAGAATAGTTAAGAAGGAGGGAAGATCTAAAGGAGGATTTAACTAAGGTTAAAAGACCTTGAGGTGGAGAGGAATTAGGAAGGGTTATATACGGAGTGAAGTGGGTGTATATATGCTGAGGGATAAATCGAGTAATGTCCTGAGGGATACGGATAGATCGCGTCTCCTAAAGGACTATAACATCTGCATCTCTACCAGATAAAAGGCTATCGCAATACTATCGACTACCTATAAAGGTCGCATATACAATCCCACTCCAACAAAACTCAAGGGAGAAAATTTATAAGTGTTCTAGCTAATTACAAGATCTAATATACATACAATACAGCAAGCATCGACGACAACCTTCGACGACAACCATCGACGACAACCATCGACGACAACCATCGACGACAACCATCGACGACAACCATCGACGACAACCATCGACGACAACCATCGACGACAACCATCGACGACAACCATCGACGACAACCATCGACGACAACCATCGACGACAACCATCGGTTGAAAAATTGATTGAAATACATTCTTACAAGTTATGGGAGGACGTAAGAAAACAACTAAGACCGACACCAACTATGGACAACTGCAAGTACAGTGCTCGGTACACGACTGCAGCGTCTGGACAACAATCGCCTGCGACAAGAATAAGGCTAAAGAAGACTTCGTATGTGGTTTTTGTGCCAACAAACTAATCTGCAACCTTTCCAATAAGCACATATCAACATCCAACACGTCAACTCAAACTACCCCGTCGTTTCTAATGTCCTTTCTCCACCCGCAGACCCAGTCACTATATACACTTCCCATTCCATGTCATCTTCACTCCCCGTCACCCCACGTCCCGTCCTTCCCGTCTCGTTTCTCAATAACTTGCATCCATCAATCAAAACCACATCCATCAACCTCCACTATCCTTCCACTCATAACCTTTCCTCACATCGCTTGCAACCCTCTTTATTATCATTATCCTCTATGTATCCCGTCGTCAAACCAAATCCCTCCAAATCATCAACTGCCAGCTCTTCTATCGTGATCTCACCTACTCACGTCAGTCGTCCTCCTTTACGGAAGCGCTTTCCTTCTCGCGATCGTTGCGTCATTGTCATTAATATCACGCCTTCCAACTCCTTATCTCCACAAGCACGTCTGGACCACGATGTTTCCGCCTTCAGATCCATCCTATCGTTTATTGTTCCTGCGAATAAACCATCTTTTTTGAAGGACATTTCTCCTGTCGCATTCATCCGTCTAAACAAATCTTCTCAATCTAATCCTTCCCAGTCCCCTCTCCTAAAAATTGTTTTCAAGCATCGCTCTCACGCGTCTTCTGTCCTCTCAACGATTCAAACTAGTGCCATCTTCAACCACTCGAATTTTCCCCGATCGCGCCCCTTCTGAAATCGCTCAAATCTCTTCAGCCCGTATCGAAAAACGCCGTCGCGAGGAAAACAGCGAGACATCACTCTCCATCCGAAACATAGACGGAAATTTTCAAGTTGTCCACACCCGTCCAAAAATTCGATAGTGCTCCATCTCTCCTATGTGTCTTCTCCACAAGACTCTATCGCCACAACACACGGTTTCCGCCTCGGTCTCCTTAACACTAGATCTATTCTCAATAAATCTGATCTTATCATCAACCTATTCACCAAGCAATCCATCGATCTCTTCTGACTCACCGAATCCTGGCACTCAGATTCCGACGACCTTTCCATTCGCCGTCTGCTCTCTGCCAGTTGCTCCCTAGTCGAATCCGCCCGCCCCCTCAGCTCATGCCCTTCTAAATTCTCTAATCATGGCGGCATCGTCGCATTCGCGCGTCACCCCGCGTCTCTTTGCAAAATCAATCCCTCTTTCAGTCCTTGCTCTTTTGAATTGCTCACTTGTCGTTATTCTAACCCGATCACTCTAGATCTCGCCATTGTATACCGTCCTGGTTCATCAGCTCTTACAGCCTTATTTTTACCGAACTTGCTGACCTCTTTTCTCATTGTTATTTGTCCTCAATCCCTTCACTCGTTCTAGGCGACTTCAATATCCGCATGGACCGCCCCTCTTCCACGGATTCCATCCGGTTCATCTACATTCTATCCAACTACAATTACAAACTAATATCCACTGCCCCCACATATATTTGGTGGGGCACTCGACATCATCACTGTCCCCGATCATTTTGCTGCCTACACCTCACTGTCCATCTCTGATCCTGGTCTATCCGATCACTTTCTTATCACCCTTGATCTCACTCACAACCACCCCTCCTCACACACCTACAATCATACGTCGCCCTTGGAGAAAGCTCGACCTCTCCCTTCTCCGCTCTGCCTTACTCAAATCGTCTCTATCATTACCCACAATAACATATTCATCTCCTCACGATCTCGCCTTTCTTTTCGACTCTGAACTCACATCCACTCTCGATATTCTCTTGCCGTTCAAGTCTCACCCACACCTTCGCTTGCACCGTGCCCCATGGTTTGACATCCAATGCCTACTCTCAAAGCGTCGACTCCGCCATGCTTTTCGAGTCTATCACCGCTCTCTCAGACGTGATTTCCGCTCGATCACTCCGTCTTTCCGTGATTCCTATCCTGCTCTTCGCCGGTCTCATCTCAACCTACTACGTACCAAATGCAACTCCTTCTGGCAGCATAAAATCATCACTTCATTCAACTCTAAGACTCTGTGGCATACTTTTAACTCAATCCTTGCTCGCTCCTCTTCGCCATACAACATCGATGCCAATTATTATTCGTTATTTCTCCAGACTAAAGTATCCACGTTGCTCTCTCACACCCCGGTCTCCATCCTATCCCACTCTGCCAAGTCTAGCCTCATCCTTCCGAAACTCTTTCATTTTCTCCCAGTCTCACCTACAGAAGTATCATCCGTCCTCATGTTCTTGCCCAACAAAACCTCACCTGCCGATCCTCTGCCTACTCACATATTAAATTCTATGTGCTCATCAATATCCCCATTTCTCACAACCTTGTTTAACTCGTCCATCCGCAGTCGTATCTTCCCTTCACACTGGAAATCCGCAATCGTTCGTCTCCTCCTTAAGAAACAATCGCTCGACCGCTCCCTTCCTTCTAGCTATCGCCCCATTTCACTACTCCCTACTCTTTCTAAGCTCTTAGAACGCATCATCTTAATACAGATCAACGCTTATCTCTCCTCATCCAATCTGTACCTTCCTTTCCAATCCGCTTTCCGCTCTAATCACTCGACAGAAATCGCATGCATAAAAGTGTACAACGACTTACTCATTTCTCGAGACAAGACTCTATATAGTGTGCTCATCTCCTTCGACCTCTCCTCCGCATTCGACATTGTCGACCACTCCGTCCTCCTTTCTCGCCTTCGTTATGATTACGGCTTTTCTTCCTCCTCCGTAGCATGGTTTGCCTCATATCTATCCGACCGTTTGTTTCGCGTCTGTATATTTTGCCTCATCGATCATCCCCATAGTCCACAATCTCACTTTCTTAGGCTTCCATCTCGATGATCACGTTTCCCTTAAACCCTTCGTCCGTGACAAAGTTCGCTCATCTAACTTAATTCTCCGTGACATCCGCCGTATCTGCACCCTAACCGACTTCCATTCTTGTATGTCTCTTCTTTAATCGCTTCTTTTCCCTAAAATCGATTACTGCCTTAGCCTTTTTGCCAATTCTTCAAAATCCATCATCCTAACCCTACAATGAATAATTAACACCACCGTTCGAGTGCTCTTTCGTCTCCGTCGCTTCGACCACACATCCACATATTTTGACCAACTCTCCTGGCCCACCATCCACATCAAACTCCGCCTTCTTCTCGTTACTTTTCGTCTCATCGCTGTCGGCTGCCCATCGTTCATCAACCTTTGTTTCTTAGACGACACTGGCCTCACCTCGCTATCGCTACGTTCATGTCATACCCTCTTACTCCACGTTCCTAATTACTCCAACAACTACGGTCTCCGATCCTTCCTTGTCGCCGCCTCACTCGCATGGAATCAACTCCCTCTCGACGTCCGCCGCGCCCCCTCCTTTATCACATTCAAACACCTCATCCGTTCACACCTTCTTGACACCTGATTTACAGTTTTGGTGTGGTCATGTAAGCGTGCGCTGGCACGCATTTGCCACGTTAAAATAAATCTATTTTTAAGGGCAGAAGCACCTCCCGAATTTCACTGAAGGATATTCAGTGAAAAAGGCTCTTGATTACTTTGCATTGTGTTAGTTTAGCTGGAAGGGGATTGCCACATCCTAGACAGAGCTAGGGGTGGAAGGATTGCCCCCTCCACCACTAGCGCCGCCCAGAGTGGGTACTTGCCCCCGGGCATTATCATCATTTCCCTTTAAGGCGCTTCTATTCATGCCCATAAGCATTTTGCTAATCTTTAAGGGGAGACGGCTTGGGCCGAAGCTCCTCGTTTCTTGGATTCCCGAGCCGACGCCCCTCTTTTGTTTGACGTCTCAGCGGTTGGAATCGGCATAACCGGATTGACGAACAGATTAGCAATTGTTTTCGCTACAACCTCTTGTATTTCCTTTCTGAATGTTTTGAACTTGAGGTCCATTATCAACATGGACTCGCAGTCAGAGGATCTATTTGCCGACTTGGCGAATGTTTCAGGTGCAGATTTTGGCGCACGGAACTTTGCAATACATTCCTTGAAGTAGTGGCACTTCCTTCCCCACGCAGGGTGATCCCCGGCACAATTACAGCACTTGATCCCATTAAAACACGGAAGAGCTTATTCAATCGCGGGGCAGTCTATTTTCCCGCATTTCCCGTAGCTTGCCACCCAACTGCAGCTAGAGGCTCAGTGCCCCATTGTTGGCACCGGCTGCAGTGCGGGTACGTAAACTCTTCTGCCGATATCAGTTTGAATTTGAGATTGAACCCCATGAAGGGGTTGCATTGTGATCTCTCGAGAACCTCTGCCTGCGCAAGGGGGCAGAACAGAATCCCACATTGATAGGAAGGCCATTACGGCCGGTAAGTGTACGTATATTGTGGATTTTGTAGGTTTTTGATAATGTAGCCAAATCATTTTCTTCCATAGAGGAAGGCAAGTTATTAATTTTTAACGTTGCAAGCATAGGTTTCTTTACAAACGTCGCAAAACTGCTGTAGTTTCGATCAAAGTAATTCCCATAGTGATCAAGAGTATCTTCTGACGCGAATGATATTTTCACAGAGCTCTCATGGTACTTAACATAATTAAAGACTACCCTGTTGGGATATTTATTTGAAAAATCACGTAATAGTATGTTATACAAGGAATGTCTTTATATTGGTTGCAAACGTGTAATAATGCCCAGGTTTTTCGTTTTGGGGATTGGGGAAGTAATTCACCCTCTCCCCTAACAGTAGAAAACTCACTAACCTGCAATTGCGTCGTTCTAAAGTCTTCTTTAGCCTTAATTACCTTGATTCCACCGGGAATTTCCATCGTTTTCTGTGTAATGTTTTTATCAAAATTCTTTGATCGTCCGTCAATGCACTTTTGTGGTAAATCTCAAGACATGCACTTCAAGTGATGATCAAGGATCATCACTTGAAGTGCTCACTCGAATGAGCACTCGACAAATGCGTGCGCCGGCACGCATTTGCCACGTAAAAATAAGCCTTTTTTAAAGCCAGCTGCTACGAGCGATCAAAATAATCGTAGATGTTGATCTGCGAGTGCGAAAATCATGCTGAGGTATGTGTGAGGATGTTTCTAGTTACATGAGCTTTCATATGTCGTAAAATCAAACTTTCGAAGACTTTGCAGCAAATGCACCTTGAAGTGACCGGTCTGTAATTGCTTACGGTCGTACGATCACGCTTTTTTAAAATCAAAAACTACGTATTTTTTCAATCGTTTGAAAGAACTTTATAGACAATCGCCTATTTAAAATTTTAACTAAAGGATGGACACTATTATTAGCAATGTTTCGCAGTGGGATATACGGAAGATTATTGAGTCCTGCAGACGAGCATTGTTTCAACCTTAGTGGTTCATTGCGTACTAAATAAGCGTTTATCCAGGAAAGAAAGCTTCATCTCATGAAAGCATATAGTAATCGATTTGTTGAACCTTGAGATGTAAAAAAACTTTGTTATAAGGTAATTAGATATAAAGTGCCATTCAGTTACTAAGTTATCATCAACTTCGATGCATAGGTTTTGATTGTAAATTTTTAGCCTGCTGAATGCATAGCGAATGAGGGCTTTACGGTCTAATTTAAAATCGTCTATCAGTTTTCTATCAAAGTGAAGCTTATTCGCAATTTACATTTTGTATATGTTCTGAACGCGCAATTAACAGAGTAATAAAAAAATTAATGATTTATTAAAGTAAAAAACACAACAGAGTAATCAATATCACCGCGTTTATATTCGGAGAATATCTTACGACGGTGTTTAAGCGTCATTTAGAATCATACCACGGCTTTGCTGAATTGTCGATGGAAGCACGTTTTAGAGGAGAAAACCGATAAAGTGTAGTTACAAATACATGTTTGACTAATGACAAAGCTGATTCTAGGCCACGTATAAATGGGTCACTCCAAACAATTGATGTTAAGAATTGACTGACGGCCACAAAGTTTGTTTTGTAAGGATTCACACAATACGCAGATGGTTTAGGTAGTTTTGTGCTAATAGGCAGATGGATAAATAGCAAATAATGATCGCTCAAACCCAAGTCGTCACTATAATTAACGGAAACATTGCATTCCGTGCTGGATAAGCACAGGTTGAGCAGATTTTTAGAGTTCCCTATAAATCTAATAAAATCCCTTACCTTCTGAGTTAGATGACATTCGCTAATAGTATCAATATGGAGTAAGAATTGAAAATCACAACCTGGTAACCTCGAATAACTGTTCCAATTAATGCGAGGAGCATTGAAATTACCCCAGATACATACAATCTATGTGAGCGAAAATCGTGTAATATCCATCCTAATGTTTTCTTAGTCAGCAAAAGGACTGCAATAAATGAGAATAATAATCAAGTATGATGATTTTTTCAACCGTGATTCCACACCACAAAGATTCTATGCAGTCAATCAAATGACTGATCAATACCTTATCACTAAATTGATTTTGGGCAACATAATAACACCACGATTTTTTGAGCCAATACGATTACATCTGAAGGAAACAATCAGGAATGATAATCTCAGAGTCAGCGATATTAGAGCTTAACTATGATGATGTTATTGCAATTAAGTGAAATTAGTATTTTGCTAGCACAAAGCAAATTTCATCTAGTTTAGGCATAAGCTTTGAAAGTTAGTATACGTAACTTAATATATACGTAATGCTTCTACTGTACGACCATTCAAAAGTAAGATTGAATGTTGAATCTATTGAATTAAAAGAAGGTATAGTAACAAACTACCAACACAGTTAGTACAGACGCGGCTTAACTTGTCAGTGATGTTAACTTCCCTTTAGTCGTAGTAGGAGGTTAATGGTACACAATGTACTCGAACAGGACGCCGCACTACCTGAAAATTCTGATTCGTAAGGTTACGTTCCCCGTTTTGGACACGACTACTGAGTTATTTCTGTGCTGTTTTTAAACGGTTCTGATCAGATATGCCAAGATCACGCAAAAATCGAATTCCTGAGCTTATTAAGCAAAACGCAATCTTGAACAAGGCATCTACCGAATCATAAAAAGTGAGATTAGATGTTGAATATGTTGAATTAAGAGAAGGTATATAAACAAACTACCTACACAGTTAGTAAAGACGCATCTTAACTTGTCAGTGATGTTAACTTCCCTTTATTCGTAGTAGGGGGTTAATGGTACACAATGTACTCGAACACGACGCCGCACTACCTGAAAATTCTATTGAATATTAGATGTTGAATACGGCATTCTGCTATCTGTTTTTGATTTTTTAATCGATTATCTGTTAATCGATTTTGGCTATTAACCGCCGAGGACTCGCTAATGCCAGCTATAAGCATTGAACAATCCCTGTTGGTAGCAAATAGATGTTTGCCTTTTACTGGCTTATTCGCTGAAAAGGGGATAACGATATATTTAATATTCCTTACTGATGAAGTCAGTAAGTGTTTTTGTAATTTTTGTAGAGAAAATTATTATTTTTGGCTGTAAAAGAAATATAATAAAAAGTAGAAACAATAAAAGAAAATGAATAGCAAATAACACAAATAACTCATAAGTACATTAGTACGTAGCTTATAAGTACACGTTCATGAAACGTTCCTTCAATGAACCTTCCATTATCATCTTGACCAATGCTCTCATAAAAAATCGCTATTCGGGTGGTTGTTTTCTTAAATAAAAAACTAAACCATCCGTACACAATACTTTTTTCCCTGTTAATGACCTCCTTATTCTATTCCAGCCAATGTCTTGGAGCTCCCCAATAAGCTGAGTCCTTTCTTACACTTACTTATTAGCTGCACCTAGATATTTTACTGCTGACAGGTCTAAGGAAAATCTGCTCTATAATATCAAGAACTATTATCTTTCTTACCTATCAATGCCTTATTTTTCGACCTTCTAGTGCTTCTGATTCTGAAAAAACATATCTACTAAATGCCTTATCATTAAGAGTAAGTCAGATCCTCTCTTCTCTTTTTCTAGTGCATTTAATCGTTTTCCTTATGTATACCGACAATTTTTGCCATTCGTCGAATTAACAAAACATGGTGTATGTCATCGCAAAGACCTTAATAAATATTTTTTTCGTTGTCTTGCCTAATGACAAATTGGTAGAATATAAGTACATATATTCTAACAATTCCCTAAAGGATTGTTTATCAAATTATTCTCTAACCATATTTTACCTCTTCTAATAATTTAGGTACTGTTGCTGGTCCATTCGATGAAATCGTTATCTGATGCTACGCCCCTACGCATCAATAATGACATTTGATGTAATATCGACTGCTTCTACCTTACAACTAAAATTTATTAGATAGCAAGTTGCATGTTTAGGGTATTCTCCCCTGAGGTTTTCATGTTTGCCGCCCTATAGCCTTTATAACATTTTTACTCCACTAAAAAGGTAACGAGAATTTTTTTAGCTGCATAATCTTATATTCGTATTCATTGAGCTATGCTCTCCTGAACAAGTTACGCAATTCGAGTTCTTTACTTAGCACATCGACGAGAAGTGTTCCTGTCTCGACACTTGTAGCCTTGAGAATAGATCCAATTGTATGATTTGGATCATACAAATACTATACTCGATTTGGTCTTTACTAAGTGTTTGGGTGACGTTTCAGGTGTTCGTTATGACGCACCAATTGGCAATAGCGATCACTGTGTACTCTCTATGCGGCTGTCGCTGTTCAACAGAGCCTCACAAAACTCTAATTTTAAAAAACGTTGTTGGGTAGGTGTTGATGCTAATCAACTAGCTGCAAGCTTCCCAAAAAATATCTGTGATAGTCTTCGTATCCACTTCGGTTTGGAGGTTCCTGTAGTCTTTGATCTGCTCCATGATGAATTGATGCGAATTTCTGATATCTTTGCTCCGCTACGTGCCTGGAAGTTCAAGCATGGACATCCTCCTTGGTTCGACAGAGAGCTTCTTGATGCTATAAGATCCCGCAACAAATTGTGGCGCAAATTTAGGCGTTCTTCTGCTTCAAAACGTGCCTACATCGACTCTCGGAACTTATGCAATCGGCTAAAATTTCAGAAACGCTATTCGTACGAAGATAGTATCGCCAGGGATGCATCTTTGAATCCTAGGAGGTTTTGGTCTTATGTAAGAAACAACAGAACACTTGTCGCCACAATTAGCTAAATCCAAACGCCAACTGAAACTTTGACCGATCCGTCTCTAATCGCCCAACATTTAGCTGATGGCTTCTTGGTACAGGCTTTGACCTCTAACAAACTGCATGACTTTAGTTGGAAGTATGTTCCGGTTGCTCATCGGTGTTCTGTTCGTCCACTCAGAGTGGATGAGGTGTTGAACGAGGTTATGAAGCTCGATTCGTTTACATCTCCGGGACCAGACAATATCGCCCCCTTCCTCGTCAAATCCCTAGCGAACGAACTGAGCAATGATTTAACTATGTTTTTCAGATACAGCTTAGACACATCTTGGATTCCTGACAGTTGGAAGTGTGCAATTGTGGTGCCTATTCCCAAAAAGCATCCTGCTAGCTTTTGCGCGGACTTTCGGCCCATTAGCTTAACTAGCGTATTCTGCAAACTTTTAGAAAGAATCATTGCTAGTAGAATCAGGGATCATTTGGATCGTAATCACATATTGGTTGAATCTCAACATGGTTTCAGGATCGGACTTTCATGCCTTACTAACCTACTAACTGCGCGTGAAAAATGGGCTGATGCTCTGGGGGCTGGGTTTCAGGTTCATACAGTATTCCTTGATTTTTCGAAAGCTTTTGATAGGGTACCACACGACGGCATAGTGTCTTTACTGTATCACTATGGACTTCATTCATATATTTGTGAGTGGGTCAGGGAATTTCTATCAAATAGGTCTTTCCGAGTTTGTGTTGGGGGCGTGTTTTCTTATTCGGTAAATATTAATTCTGGCGTACCGCAGGGATCAGTCCTTGGCCCACTGCTCTTTATAATCTTCATTAATGATCTGCTACTCCGCTTATCATGCTCTCATCTAATCGCATGCATAAAAGTGTACAACGACTTACTCATTTCTCGAGACAAGACTCTATATAGTGTGCTCATCTCCTTCGACCTCTCCTCCGCATTCGACATTGTCGACCACTCCGTCCTCCTTTCTCGCCTTCGTTATGATTACGGCTTTTCTTCCTCCTCCGTAGCATGGTTTGCCTAATATCTATCCGACCGTTTGTTTCGCGTCTGTTCTAATTCATCATCCTCCCCTCCCATCCTTATTTTTTGCGGGGTCCCACAAGATTTAGTCCTAGGTCCCCTCCTTTTCTTTCTTCTGCTTGGCGATCTCTCTCCGTTTATCAAACCTAACTCCTTTAACGTCATGCAATACGCCGATGACATCCTCATCTATGCTTATGCACCCGCACATCGCATACACTATATCGGCATGTCCGCCTCCGACTGTCTTTCTTCTATCTACAAACGTCTCTCCAATCTCCATCTCATTCTAAACGCCGAAAAGTCCAAAATAATGTGGATCCTCTCTTGTAAACTAAGCATATCTCCTCCTACTGTATATTTTGCCTCATCGATCATCCCCATAGTCCACAATCTCACTTTCTTAGGCTTCCATCTCGATGATCACGTTTCCCTTAAACCCTTCGTCCGTGACAAAGTTCGCTCATCTAACTTAATTCTCCGTGACATCCGCCGTAGCCGCCCCCCCCTTATCGACTTCCGTTCTTGTATGTATCTTCTTTCATCGCTTCTTTACCCTAAAGTCGATTACTGCCTTAGCCTTTTCGCAAATTCTCCAAAATACATCATCCTACCCCTACAACGAATAATCAACACCGCCGTTCGAGTGCTCTTTCGTCTCCGTTGCTTCGATCACACATCCACATATTTTGTCTAACTCTTTGGCCCACCATCTACATCCGCATCAAACTCCGCCTTCTCGTTACTTTTCGTCTCATCGCTGTCGGCTGCTCATCGTTCATCAACCTTTGTTTCTTAGACGATACTCGCCCCACCTCGCTATTGCTTCGTTTCTGTCATACCCTCTTACTCCAGGTTCCTAATTTCTCCAACAACTACGGTCTCCGATCCTTCCTCGTTGCCGCCTCACTCGCCTGGAATCAACTCCCTCTCGACGTCCGCCGCGCCCCCTCCTTTATCACATTCAAACACCTCCTCCGTTCACACCTTCTCGACACCTGATTCACAGTCTTGTTTTATTGTGGTCATGTAAGCGTGCGCTGGCACGCATTTGCCACGTTAAAATAAATCCTTCTGTTTACTTGAATCGGGATTTTCATTACACAAACAAATCGTTCATTGTTTCAATTAAAACGTTTAATGACATTGATTTATATATGTTTGATAATACGTTAGTTTGATATTACGCAATCTGAATTATAGATTTTGTAATGACAAAAATGTTAACACTCTAACTACTCAGCTAGTTGCATGGCGTCGTATTATCAGTTCAATCATTATAATGATTTTGATTCTTCAATAGTCGATAATATTGAGAATGTTTCCAGCAGTCCAATTACAATAATGGCCGACAATGCACACACTACTGGATATCACGGTCATGAAAATATCTCGATCGTCAATCCAGCAAACCAAGCATTGACAGCCACTCATCATTTGGATCATCAAAACTCAATTGTAAGTATCCATTAATTTATTAAAATTATTGTGTTCTATTTTAATGTTTTTTATTTATTTAAATGATAAAATATCTTAATTTGACATATCTTTATCTTGTCAAATATTTAATTATATTATATTAAATATATTATAAAATTAATTAAATATATGATATTATATTAAATATAATAAATTAATATTATATTTAATCATATTAAAGTATATTATTTATTATTTCTTATATTATCTTATATTCTCAATTTTTCTAAAACGTAATGTATTGTGATAATATAATTATTTACCAATTAATATTTATAAAATTTGGATTATATATTTGAGGATTTTGGAAAGTGACCGACTTGAATAGTTTGGACACTTCTGAAGAATATCTTGGGCCTGATATTACTTGAGTTCGGATAAACTAAAATAAACTTGATCCATATGTGTATATCAGTTTCGAATTCTAGTGTCAAGCCAGATGAAAATGCAGAGCGGACCAGATACTGATTGCGGTCGACGGTTGTCCATATGTTGTTGATACAATGCGAGCACATTGTGTTTTGTTTTTGAAAAATAAATTTCAGCTTTGTTGATCTCCAAAATTTAAAAAAGTTAATATAGTATTCGGTTAATATTTATATATTGTATCATTATTTATTGCTACAAGTCATATAACAATGAGATAAACCAATACGATGTCAATGTGATGTTATACAATGCTAAATTGAAATAAATTGTGATTTGAATGAATAATTTTAGGTGGAAAATCTCAACCGATGTATATTTTTGCATTTAATAACTCATTATATTAATCAAATAACATTTAATTAGTTTACAAATTAACTTGTTTACAGGTTTATCCATACATTATTAAATATAAATTTATTTGATTATTAATTATTTTGCAGTTTTGACTTTTGCATTTTTATTCTTAATACTTAAATATTCAGAACGATGGAATTGCGTTACCGAGCTACATGAATTCTCATGCCTATTGTGCTTCCATTATGTCACAACCAAACGATATGTTTTGCCAAGGTGTTAATTTAGACTCATTTCAACAGCACAGCAATTCATCTCCGTGTTTATCTGCAAATTTGTCATTTAATGACCATGCGACTACCAAGATCCGACAGAGAAAAGCTTCGCGATTATCTAAATCAGCCAAGGATCCGGTGTTTCAGAGCAGCATTGAAGAACGTATGATGTTTAATATAACAGAATTTATCGATAGAAATTTTTTTAGTTTACTTTTAAATACGGAAATTACGATATATGTAAAATATGATTGAAATATAATACAATTTCGATATATTAATATCTTATAAAATATATAAGTTTTATAATTGATATCAATTAAATTATGACTTGCTAACCAAGCATTTTCAATATAAAAGTTCTTTTGTGGAAATTCTATTGATGTTAGTGGATCTTTGTCGTTATACCAGGAACAATAGTGTCCGTGTTTCTTTTAATATAATATATTTTATGATATATTATATAAAATATAATATATGAATTATATTCTTTATAATATAAACCTTATTATGTTGTGAATATAAAATATATATTTTAAAATAAATAAAATGATATTATGACGATTACGTCTCTAATAAATTAGAGACGATTGTCGAAGTTAACTTCAAAGTTTAAGAACAGTATAAAAGTGTACTACAAAACTGGTGCGAGACTTAGTGGCATTTTCAAAAGGAAACCAGTTGCAGCATCACAATGTGTAATATATACCATTCCGTGTTCAGATTGTGAGAAGACCTATGTTGGACAAACTAAATAAGGTTTAAAAAAGAGAACGTACCAACATACGTACAACCTGAAGAAAAGTGATGCATCTTCAGCAATATTCAATCATGTTTTTGAGACCGGCCATAACATTGATTTCGAAAGCATAGATATTCTACATAAAGAAAAACAGTTAGGGCGTAGGCTCATTTTGAAATCATTGTACATTTCCATCTTTCCTACAATGGAAGGGAATAAATCTAACTGGTCCTTTAAATTCCATCCACAAGACGTACAAAAAGATGTAAACTATAAACTTGCTAAACATCGTGATAAGGTTGACAAAATGAAATCAGCTATTGCCGATAGGGCTATAACTTAGTTACATTATTTTTAATGGAATTTTCTTTTTGTGTAATATTTTTCTTCTATTTTTAGATTGAAAAAGACTGCTAAGTACAGTCGAAATATCAAATAAATAAAGTTCTTTTTGTATTCTCAAAGATGATTCGCAATAAAAAAGTTAGTTTTGACCCGAAAGCAATTCTCAACGATAAATAAAAATATAAATAAATAAAATAAAAATAAATATAATTCAGAGAACTTTATATTTTATTGTAGTTTTAGACAGCTTATATTGATATACACATATATTGATATAATATACTTATATTATATATTTTATAATGTAAATTTAATATTTGCACTTAATTTAATTAAATTTTAAATAACATTAAAATACTAATGATTATCAACTTTTTGGTCTTTTAATTGTCGACCTGACCTACCACTACGAGAGATGGAAGATGACGCTTAAAGATTGTTGTTGCATTAAATTTCTATTAATTAACATAAATTAATGTAATATAATTTTAGATATTTTACAGTTAATACTTTTTACGCTTGCTAAATCAAAAAATATTTAATATTAAAACACTTTAAAAATAGGTAATGTAAAGAAAATACCCATTTTATAGGTATTTATCAGATATTTATAAATTTAATTTATCATTATTAATTAAATTATAATTTAATTTTTAATATTACATCAATCGGTTGATTATTCCTTAACGAATTAAATAAATTTATAAATTTTTTATAGATCATTTGTTGCAACCGTATATATAATTTATCAGCTTTATTTTGGTTGTGCGAAGTTTATTAAGACTTAGAACCTTGTGCTTCATTTAGCTCATCCTTGCAAAACACGCAAGCGTCAAGTGCCCTCACCAGGCTTAAACGATCATATCAGTCGCGTTTTTATCTGGGATCTTGATGAAACAGCCATTATTTTCCAATCTCTGTTATCCGGTGAATACGCTCGTAAACACGGCAAGGTATCTAAACTGAATGATTTTTTAAATTATGTGCTTTTTTAAAGGACATTCAACGATGTGTTAATCTAGGCCTAGAAATGGAGGATTTTATATTTTACCTATGTGATAACTACTTTTTCTTTAGAGACCTTGAGGTACTTAGCAATATCATGAACTAACCATATAACATACTTTTGAAGGAAAACGATCAAATGCACATTAACGAATTATACAATGAAGATATCGGATACGATTTAAGGTACTGCATGTTTATTTACAATTCAAACATATCGTGTGTTTACTATCAAAAAAATAACGTTTAATAATTTTGTTAATTTTAATTTTATTTTAAAAATGCGGTAAATGGTGTCAGCTAACAAAGCGATACATTCATAAGGTATTCATAAAAATTATGGATATTTTATGGGATTACTTAATGAAATATAGATTATTCATACTCATTATTTTAATTAAGAATAATCAAATGCTTTCTTATCTTTAACATTATTTGTATCAAATTAAATAATGAAAGGATGATGTGTTTTTCTTTTTATCTTTGTTTTTCCGATAAGAAATATTTTTGTAATATTATTAAGATATTGTTAGAAATAACGTTATTAGAACCTAATTGTATATTATCTAAAATACTCGTAAGTTATTGGCCTAGACCACATGCGATCAAGTCTTGTCTGCATTCAGTTTTTACTTCAATGATTGTGAAGTAAAACGTTTTAAGATTTAAGGTGATCTCAAATTTGCCATATTTATTTGCCTAATTCTATAGTTATTTAATAAATAAAAATAATAATAGTGAAAAATAAAACCAAAAATGAAAATATGAAAGACAATATAAATATAGCCTATAAATAGAGCCTTTAGTATATGTTAGTAGCTAATGACTGAATTTGAATTGAAGCCTTTGGATCACTATTTTCTTTAGTCACAATATCCTTTCATTTACTTTTTTGTAACTTAATAAACTGTATTTTAGGTTTGTTTTGAAATTTTAGTCTTCCGCCAAATGTGGTCTTTTAGACTTTTTAAGTTATGCTTCATTTACTTTAAATGAATATTAAAATTTTTGAATATTATATTTTAATATCAAATTAAAATAATATTTAATTAAAATTAATATAAAAATTAATTTTAATATTTAATATTAATTTTTATTCGTTACATTATACATTTATACTATCCAAATGATTACTAATTAAAGTCTGATATTTAAATAAAATTTGATCAAAATATCAACATAAAGTATTTGAAATTTACTTAAATAATTTCATTAACTTGTTATTTTTGATTTAATAAAATGATAAAAAACAGTTTATTTTTATTTTACAATATTATCAAGAACGAATCAGGGGTAAGATTTTTAAAAATCTAGATCATCTCTAAGATTTGTGTCCTGGTGTACCAAAAGCTGCAAAAATATGGAATGAGTTTGATTTTATTTAATTTGTAAATTTAATCTGTAATATTAGTTTATATCTTTCAATGAAATGTTTAATTAAAAATTTTACTTATTAATTACTAAAATAGTCATTATGTATTTTATATTTCATATGCATTTAGCAATAAAATATATAAATCGATATGTCTCGTCGACAGTTTAAAATATTGATTATTCTTTAATGTTTTACATGCGATAAACTTATCTGTTTCTATAAACGAATAGATTATTAAATTATTGTAACTTTTTTAAAATATATATTTTTGGACAAGTCCTGACAAAGTAGATACTTTTTCTACGCATAGTGTTCATTCGTAGTGTTTCACTTAGCTATTATCATATTTGGTAATAATTCAGACAACCACATAATATTAATGTTAAGTGTTTAGCTTTTTTATCTCTTTATAAAACTACTATCTTTATGGTTTAGCAATTATGATTTTATTAACGACGGATTATCTACTGTGAACGCTCATTTGGGATTTGCATCAACTGCATCTACATTAAAGGGTAGCTCTGAGTGGCTAAAGAAGATATCTCTGCGATACATGAAAATCAAAGATCTATTTACAACTAATCAAAATTCTATTGAATGTATAGCGCGTTTAAGATCAAGTACATTGTTTCTATTTTATATTTTAACTGTTTAGCTTTGTTTCCGGCAAACAGATATGATCGTTGGCTTAGGTTAAGATGTAACATCGAAGATTTTACGGATTCATGGACAAGTTTATCACATCAGGCTTTAAGTCAAATATCAAGAAGGTGACAATTACTTAAGATATGTTATTATTATCTTAATAAAATATAATGTAGCGGGCACGATAAAGGCTCTTCGATAATAAAGGATTTAATATTAAATGTTGATTTCGATGTTTAATAAAGCATAAATATAAAATTAAGGGTTAACATTTTTTTATAAAATTATGTAAGCACAAAGTCGTTGTACGTAACCACCTTTTTAGGTGTAAAAAACGAAACATGAGATTCACGGTATACCTTTAACATTAAAAAACGTGAATATTGAACTTAGACGATGTGATATAATACTTCGACGATTTGTTTATATACTTGTCGACAAGGTCAGCTAACATCGTCAAGAAAAATCGAACGAAAAATTGAACGAACGGAAAGTATTCGGTTGCCTATGGTTTAATAGGAAAATAATCTCGTTTATTACTGACGATGCTAGCAGTTGCTGGCAAAAATTCAAAGAAATTTAGAAATCTGTTATATTAGTTTGCTTATGTTCGTTTATATATACAAAATGATGTTGCTTGATAGACTGGACTTTGATTCACGACTTTCAATCACCATGTCACTTCTAGACGACCACTTCAGCATCTAAATGATGACTACCCGGCAACACTAATCAGTAGAATGAGGTACCCATTGATTATTTCGGCTGTCTGTGTGACATTGTGAATAAGGCATTTCCGACACTTTGCTTAATTGTCTGAGGCTTACGCTCTTTACCTGATCGAATTGCTATGCGGACCATCCTTAAAGATTTGGCAGAGGTTGTTGCTGAATTGTAGCTGCACTCGTTGGATCCTCACTGGATACGGCAGGTATAATAGTAGTGCACGGATGTGCTGAGTAGACAACGATTCTTGATTTCTTACGAAATCTTGGATAGTCTAGAAGTGACATGATGCCTGAACGTCGTGAATCAAAGTCCAGTCTAAAGTGCAGCAACTTTTTCTGTAATTGCTATTTTTCGTAAGAAATCCTGGACCGTTGTTTACATAGCACATCCGTACATTACCATTTATATATTGCGCCATTTTTAGCAGCTATTTTATAAAAAAGTTTTCTTTTGTTTATTATATTTTCATGAAAATGATCTTCTACTTTAAAAAAATTAATACAAAAGCCACTGAGGCATTTAGCTAAAATCTGATAATGTCACAAAATTAAATAATTTAAATTATTCAAATAGGTACTCGCATTAGCAAATTTTGATTATTTTTAATAGTTAATTATAATCAATTTAAACATATGTAATTAAATTATAATAAATTATTAAATCAAGAAATATTTTATAATTATTTATTTAAAAGTTATTTTTTATAAATTTAAATTTCTAAATTAAAAGATATTTTATTAAATACAATCAGTATTTCGTTTTTATTTATTTTATTTTAAATTAAACAAAAATCAAAAATATAGGAAAACTTTAAAAATAGAAAACTACAAAACAAAGAAAAAATTTATTTAAATTTATTGAAAACATGTAGTGTTTCCACCTCAGAAGTGAAAAACACTACAATAGTGACGCAATCAAACACTAACGGTTGATTATGTCAAGATCATACAAAGACATTTCATTTCATAAGAAGAGTTTGTCATTTAATCTTTTTAAAATATTTAATTATAATCAATTTAAAAATATTTAATTTAATGATAATTAATTATTAAATCAAAAAATATTTTATAATAGTTAATTATTTAATAAAAAGTTATTTTTTATAATTAATGATTAATTATTAAATGAACTTCGTTTTACATAAGGTATTTGATATCAATATCCGTTTATATTATTGCTGAGATATTTATATTATCAACAATAGTGTTGATATTTGATGTGGTGAATTCCTCATATACTGTGTATATGTAATTATTATAAATATTTATAAATTAATAAGTATACATTACTTTTGTAAATATCGAATAGCAAAATACTAAATAACGTACTTCTCAATTAACCATTTCAATTTACAGTATAAATATAAGAAGCGAAATTGTAAACAAATCAAACCTGGTAAAGCACGTCATTCATCAAAATTGATGACATGCTCTTAAGTATTTTCCTTACTGCCGTGATTACTTGAATGCTTAAACATTATATCTGCGTTATAAAATATTAAGACAATTCCATAATTCATTTTTTATAATGAGACTAAAACCCATAAAATTTGATAATGGCACAAAATCACCATACTACTCATTTTGTCAACGTTTATTAATTATATTAATTATAAGTAACAAAAATAAAATTGTAAACAAATCACGTTATTAATTGACATTTTAATTGACAGTTGTTTATGTCTATATCAAGCATGTCATTCAGTTAATGTTTACTTTCAAAGTCAATGCAAACATTGAATAAATGTGAATGCGGGTTTTCAAAAAGAATATTTAAACAGCAACACTACCAATTAAAACGTAAACAAACTTTGTTTACTGATAAATGTTTACTTTTAGATAAAATACATTGATATATTTCAAAAAAAATACTTTTTTTTCAACTGTATTAATAGTATGCGCAATCAGATCAATTGAACATTGAATAAAAGTATTTAAGAACTAAATACTAATAAGATAAATATGCCTTATATTTCTATAATTGAATATATTTTTAATTGATCTGAGAGGCGTATAACTTTAATATGGTACACATTATTTTTATAGTTTAGTTAATTATAAATGCAATATTTCTAATATTTAAATTTATCAAATTATAATATTAAATATATTAAATTATAATATTTTCGAACTTTTTATCCAGAATTATTTGTTTACATTTATACTATTTCTATTTTCCAAATGCCGAGAAGCAAAGTGCCTTTAATAAATTATCTATTCATAAATATTAATCACAATAATTATTCAAATGTTAATCCATAAACTAACAGTTAAATTAATATAACTAAATGGTGCTAATAGTTGTCATCAAAAATAGTAATTATTAAAATCATTTTAAATAATGGGAAAACGTTTTGTCTTAATATGCTTTCAACAACTGAAATTAATTGGCAGTATTTATATATTAACTAATATAATATAATATATAATATAATATATATAATATTATATATATAATCTAATATCTAGTTCAAATCATTATTAAATTAAAAATATTTTACTTTTTGCCCTTCTTAATCAGATTACTGTAAATTTAGAAATGACTGCGTGAACATTCTAGTAACATCCACACATTTAATTGCAGCCCTAGCAAAACTAATGCTTTTCGGATTGACATCATCCTTCACAATCGATAATATCTACAGTGCTGCCAAGTCAGGTTTGCTGTCAACTTGATTAATCTTATTAGTTTGTATTAATAATTAACGTAATAAATTTTTTTAAATAATAAAATATAATTTGTAATAATTAAATATAATTTAAAGGGTTCAAAGAAAAGACGAAATTATTTTTTTGATATTCCGCTTACTAAATACAATAAATTGATTTAACCGGAACACTATAAATAGAACAGCTAATTTGTGTCACATTTTAATTCAATTAATATTTTTAATCGGTTTTTTTGTTTAATTACAATTCAATTAATACTGCAATAAGAAAATTTTCTGAAAGAAGGCGATAAGTGTCAAGTTAAAATATTTGTAAGCAAAAAATATATTTTTTTGTTCTGAAAATACGAAAATAAAGTTTTACAATAAAATGAAATTACTATTATAAATTTTAAAAATTTCATTTTAATTAGCTGCTCTCATGTCACAGAATTTACAATTTTGCTTATTAAATTAAAAACTAATTATAATTAATTAATAAATTAAAAGATATTTTATTATAATTAATTATTAAATTATGTTCATTATGATCTAAATTTAAAATAGTATTATAAACAAAAATATTGTAAATTATTTAAAATCAAAATATTTTGTATTTATATTTGAATTAATTTAAATTATAATATGAAACGCATCATTTATTCATTTTAAACATTGAAAACGGGAGAACGACGATACGATCAGTTATAACAACCAGATTTATTAACAAAAAGAAAGTAGTAATTCACTAGCATCGTCAAACCACCTCAAAAAGTCAAATCAAAACCTTATCAAAGAAAGCATCAAAGAAATATTTCTATTCAGGCGACTTTAAAATTAGAAAACCGAAATTAAAAAGTAAAAATCGGAGAAAGGGCAAAACATAATTGTTTCTACAGAAATGCTATTCTGCAGTGAGGTAAATGAAACAATTAAACATTTTTTATCATTCGAAAACCAGTATTAAAGCAGAATGAATTTAATTTTTATCGGATAATTCAAATCTTATTCGTTTTATTGATTTTACAATTTAAATAAAGTTTTGTAGCTGTGAGCGGATGATGGTCTATATTTGCATTTAAGCGTCTCATTTACTAAAAATCGATTGCCAAAATCATAAAATTTCATAGGCACCATATCTAATATATAAAATATCATACGACACTCGCACGGTTTAATTTTTCTTGTGTGGAGTTTAACGACGTTGCGGTTCTTAAACTTTAAAAAAAGTATACAAGTCTTTTGAAATATAAACTGCCAAATGAAGGAATTTAAATTCGTTCATTTTTAAATCAAACAAACCATTTTTCATTAGCTTCGATGTAAAAAATGCGGACATTTCGATCAGAAACGATTTAATTTTAAATGTGGATTTGGTATTAGGGAGACAATTTTCTTAATTTGACGTAATCTTAATTCGATGTATCAAAAGTGAAATAGAATCTTCTGAAATTGATTATACGAAATCAATTAAAATCAATTCCACATTTAAAACGTCAGAAATTTGTGAAAATCACCCATATCATTTAAAAAGCGAAATAACAACTTAATGCCATTTATATACAAATAAGTTAAAGTTTGTTCTCCTTAAGCTTAAATATAAATTTATATTTCTTAAGATATAAATTTTTTATTTATATTGATTTATCAATTTTAATTAATTAAAATTATGATCTCCTGATGTTATCTCCTACTCAGCTCGATTAAATTGTGGTGCTACACTTTTTAATAGTTTACTCGTGTCCAGTTAAATTATATCTATAGTAATGCATCTAACAACAGAGTAAAATGTTGTAATCCTTTGAGGGTAGTTTAAGCTTTTATAAGTTATTGTAAGAAAGCGAATTCACTTTTTCTGTGCGATATACACTATTTTGAGTTATACCGTCAATCGCTAAAAGATACAAATTATCCTCAGTTCTTACCTTTTAACATAATATAAAGTTTCCAGGTGAATATTTCTAATTTATAAAATACAAGCAAAAATGTTGAGGCAGTGTGCATTCACTCACGCAGAGAACAAATAGGCATCCTGCCTTATAATTAGAAGCATTTGGAACGATGCGTTTCTTTAGCCGTAAATGCTATTCATTTAAATCGGATTTATTTCGGATCTTTTATAAAATTGCGTGTATCCGTATAAATATAATCAAAGACAACTTTGAATTAACTGAGCATTCGAAATTATTATGCAATTGTCTTAATTTAAGTTTACTATTTTTGCCAGGAAAGGAGTTATGCTTTGAGAATATCGCTAGAAAATTCGATCGCAAGACAACTTTTATCGTTATTGGAGACGGCCATGAAGAGGAGGGTGTGGCCAAAAATGTAAGCGCTTGATTAATTATACTATTTATAACAAATATTTAAATATTCATCTATTATCAATTAATAATAATCATAAAATCTTTATAATAACAATTTCGATATTTTCATTGCTTTAATTTTTTTAGAAGTCAAATAAAAATCACTATCTCCACTTATTAATAAGTGAAGAGAGTAAAATATAAAATTGTATTTAAATATTGAATTTTCAAAAGCCAACTGCTATCATCAGAATAAAATTGTTCAAAATATTTTTACTGTTTCAGTGTTTATAAAGCTGTCAACTGCATATTTTACAAACAGTGTCTACCGTCTACACGTATACACCGTGTAAAGTGTCTACTGTGTATTATGTAATTTACATATTACCTATCGAATTTCCGATAGCCAACTGTTATCATCATGATGAAATTATAAATGTAATTTAAATTAAAAATGCAATGTTTGTTACTGCGAATTTTAAATGCTGTAAATATTACGTTCAGACATAAAAAGTTAAACCAAAAAGTTTACCAGAGAATTGGTCTCAAAAGAAGGACTTTCATTCGCAAAATTTACGAAAGACAAGATTAAATGCACATGAAATAAAAGCTGCATTAAATTAATGAACGTACCGTGAAACCACGATCATAAGTTTGCTTGCGAGAAATGTTCGCATTCATTAAACTTTAGAACAACATTGACTGCATTAATGACGAAAACGAAATCGTCATTACAAATGTTACATATATAATGTTTTTAAAGTAGACTTTCCTGAAAATAATTTGCTACAATTGACAATGTAAGTTTGTATCTGGTTATAACGTACTAAATATAATAAATAAAAACTGTGATAATTAAATAAAACTAATTAATAAAACTTATTAAATCGTGTTAATTAGATATCATTTTAGTTTGGCTACACTTTCTTCAAGCTATTTCTTTAGCGTAATTTTGCTAGAATAATTTACGGATGAACTTGGTTTGCTCATACGCGTATCCATGATAAGCGAATATTTACAATATATGCTACCCAGCATATTACATTATGCTCGACAATCGTATCAAATCATTAAGTAGAAATTTTACCAATTTGGGTAAAATCTAGAATTTTGGTAAGCTAACATGAATTACTATGTTGGTAGTCATCCCGATTTTAGATTGCAAAATTACGTCATATTGATTTCTTTTCACCATTCCCATGTTAAGGATGTTTCAAATATATCGAACAGACAGGTCGAATAATTATTATACGGGTGTTTGGGCAAAAATGCTACTCCCTTACTTCAACGAGCCAATAGTATGTATTGGCGAATCATGCCCGTAGCACTGGCCATACTATCGACTTTAATAACGTGAAAATAATTGATGTAAAGATCAATTATAGAAAACGCTCAATTAAATAAGTCGTCATCATCAAGCTACTTCAGTCGTCATTGAATATCCATAAGGAATTTAAACTTTATACTTTGTAATTTTTAATTCTTCTTGTTAAATCTTTATGGAACGAAGAAAAGATTTTTTTATTCAATACAACAAAACGTTTATGTCCGATATTTTAATAGCTACTGCTATCATCGTCAGAAAACTACAAAAAATTACTAAAGTTGTCATTTATACAAATTACAATAAAACGAAGGTATGTTTTGCTGTTGTCGATATGATGTTTTTAAGAAAAAGTTCAAGTGGAACCAGTTTTATTCCACATATACGTTGTCCGCGCGTGTGAATGGACATAAAAGATTTTAAAATAAGTGACGGCATATTTGCAAAAGTCGGATATCCGTAAGTAATAACCGCCTCGAATGCATGCGTTATACATTATCTCTAACTGGTCATTTGATGCTCCAAGTATTTTCAAGCGTCTCAAAAAATAAAGACGGTGTGAGCATTTCCGAGAAATATATTGTGCGTGTGCTCCATGATAAATTAGACGTAAATATAACTCCTAAAATCTTTAACTGATTAACTCTCATCATATTATAATCATTAAGAGTTGATTGAACGAGTGAATTTTTTAATGTGAGCCTAATTATTTTAGATTTATTAATAAAATCTTTATGGAACGAAGAGTAGTATTTTTATTCAATACAACAAAACGTTAATGTCCGATATTTTGATAGCTACTGCTATCATCGCCAGGAAACTACAAAAATTACTAAGTTGCCATTTATACAAATTACAATAAAACATAAACAATAAAAATGGAACTCCTTAATACTACGAATGTAATAATTTACAATAAAAATTGCCTAAATTGCATAACATTTTTAAATTAAAACCAAAATTTACAAAACATTACATTACAAAACATTAATTTGAAAAACATTACAAACACACATTCACACACATTCTATACAAGGTTTTTTAAAAAACAAATTTCAAAGAACAAGAACCGCAACCCAAGATAAGCTTGGGTTGCGGTTTCATTTCGTAAGCTTGAATTAGATTCCTTGAAAAATTTGTTCCCATAATAAATTTTAAGTTTTTTTTTAAATCATTGAATTGGAATGAGAGACCTGCTGGTTTTTCTTAATTTTATTTAATTGAAAGGCCATATCCAGTAAATTAAAATTGACTTTCTTCTCAATATTTTGACAACAATTATGTCATAATCAGGAATATTTAATCTGATGAAATACAAGAATTTTTTTGAAAATATCCAATTTCTTCTTTCTTTTATAAATAAAATCTTTATGGAACGAAGAATAGTATTTTTATTTAATACAAAAGTTGTTTTAGAAGACGTATCTGGAATTTATTTGTAATGAAAATTGGCAATAATCAATTCGCTTTTCGCCCGGGTGGAAGCACAACACACGCTCTGTTGCGCATTCACGAATTTCTTGTGGATCGTCTTGATTCTAGACAGTTTCCTATAGTTCAATTAGTATAAGCAGATATGTCGAAAGCCTTTGATCATGTTTCCATCAACTACTGCTAGAGAAGCTATCAAAAACGGGATTTTCTTACTTGCATCTTAAATTCATAGAATCTTATATAAGCAATTGACAACAACGTGTCAAGCATTTAGAATGCATATCAGAGTCCCGGTATAGTAATATTGGCGTGCATCAGGGAAGTATACTATCTCTTCCATTATTCACATTATTTGTGAATTATTTTGTGACTGTAGCATATATCGATGTATAAAGTATGCAGATGACATATCTATAATTACTTGTGAAATGAATTATTTTACATCAAATAAAACAGTTATGTCAGAAATTCGCAATCTTAGACAATGGTGTTCCGAAAACCGCATAAGTCTAAATATTAATAATTTTTTTTTGCAAATTTCCATTTTCTCCTTTCTCTTATATTAAGAGTTGATTGAACGAGTGAATTTTTTAATGTGAGCCTAATTATTTTAGATTTATTAATAAAATCTTTATGGAACGAAGAGTAGTATTTTTATTCAATACAACAAAACGTTAATGTCCGATATTTTGATAGCTACTGCTATCATCGCCAGGAAACTACAAAAATTACTAAGTTGCCATTTATACAAATTACAATAAAACATAAACAATAAAAATGGAACTCCTTAATACTACGAATGTAATAATTTACAATAAAAATTGCCTAAATTGCATTACATTTTTAAATTAAAACCAAAATTTAATGAAATGTCCGTTGTCTATATGATACCCTGTGATAACTGTTCCTCCTCTTATATTGGTCAAACTGGACAAGGACTGGAAAAGCGTATGTCACAACATAAATATAATATTAAATGGGGTAATATGATGGGTGCAATATCACAACATGTATTGAATTTAGGTCATAATATAAACTTTGATGACGCTTTAATTTTATCATATGAAAGTGATTATCTTTCTCGTATAATACAGGAGGCATATTTTATTAATACGAATAGCATTTTACCTAATAATAAATCTGATTTTAATTTGAAAATTTCCTATTAGTTTTTAATTAGTTGTTATCCTTATTGAACTTGGTTAATTATATTTGTTTGATGCTTTTGGTATCAATTTTACGTAATATTTATTTTATTTCATTATTATAATTTATTTTTTTAATAATTTAATATATCTTGTCCTTTTAATCTTGGGTTGCGGTTCTTGTTCTTTGAAATTTGTTTTTTAAAAAACCTTGTATAGAATGTGTGTGAATGTGTGTTTGTAATGTTTTTCTTTGAAGTTTGTTCCTATGTTTTATTGTAATTTGTATAAATGGCAACTTTAGTAATTTTTTGTAGTTTCCTGACGATGATAGCAGTAGCTATTAAAATATCGGACATTAACGTTTTGTTGTATTAAATAAAAATACTATTCTTCGTTCCATAAAGATTTTATTTATAAAAGAAAGAAGAAATTGGATATTTTCAAAAAAATTCTTGTATTTCATCAGATTAAATATTCCTGATTATGACATAATTGTTGTCAAAATATTGAGAAGAAAGTCAATTTTAATTTACTGGATATGGCCTTTCAATTAAATAAAATTAAGAAAAACCAGCAGGTCTCTCATTCCAATTCAATGATTTAAAAAAAAACTTAAAATTTATTATGGGAACAAATTTTTCAAGGAATCTAATTCAAGCTTACGAAATGAAACCGCAACCCAAGCTTATCTTGGGTTGCGGTTCTTGTTCTTTGAAATTTGTTTTTTAAAAAACCTTGTATAGAATGTGTGTGAATGTGTGTTTGTAATGTTTTTCAAATTAATGTTTTGTAATGTAATGTTTTGTAAATTTTGGTTTTAATTTAAAAATGTTATGCAATTTAGGCAATTTTTATTGTAAATTATTACATTCGTAGTATTAAGGAGTTCCATTTTTATTGTTTATGTTTTATTGTAATTTGTATAAATGGCAACTTAGTAATTTTTGTAGTTTCCTGGCGATGATAGCAGTAGCTATCAAAATATCGGACATTAACGTTTTGTTGTATTGAATAAAAATACTACTCTTCGTTCCATAAAGATTTTATTTATAAAAGAAAGAAGAAATTGGATATTTTCAAAAAAATTCTTGTATTTCATCAGATTAAATATTCCTGATTATGACATAATTGTTGTCAAAATATTGAGAAGAAAGTCAATTTTAATTTACTGGATATGGCCTTTCAATTAAATAAAATTAAGAAAAACCAGCAGGTCTCTCATTCCAATTCAATGATTTAAAAAAAAACTTAAAATTTATTATGGGAACAAATTTTTCAAGGAATCTAATTCAAGCTTACGAAATGCATTATAATATTTCTGAAATTGTTTTTGGCTATGTGTTTTAGATATCGTTCTTTATTTTTCCTTATGTTATGAATACTTGTTTAGATGAACTGGCCTTTTTGGAGAGTAGACACACATTCTGATCTGATTGCTCTAAACCACGCATTGGAAAATGATTTTATGTAGACGACGCTATTACAGTTTGAGTAATACAATTTGATTTGTACATACGGTAGATGTTTGGACCACTCATACGAGATTATAGAAAATAATATGTAACCCTGTTACAATATATTTTAATTTTGTTCGCATTAATTTTACATTTTATACCAAAATGTTAATATTAAATTATATATTTCAATTTTTAAATTATGGCAATTTTCTTCGTTCAAGTTTAAGTCATTTCTATAAAAGTTATACTATTTTATTTTATGAATTTATAAATTTAGTATACGATTGTACATAAATTTAGATTTAGTTGATATAAAGGAAACGTTAGAAAAATTAATTAATTTTATATTCATAACAAAATATACATATAATATATATAACATATATGACATATTTTAAGTTGTAATAGCTTTAAATTGGCACAAACTTTTGAATTTTGAGCTTCACGATTCTTTATTTTTTAATCCAGCAATTGCATTTCAAATTTTTTAATATCAATATTAAAAGATAAAATCCGTGGCATTCAGGGGTTTCATTACAACAGCTAACGTCCATTGCTGGATCTGAAGCATTTGAACTAGTGCTAAACACTTCCTTCTATTCATCAGTATTGTTTGAAATTGCAAATGCCTATATTAGACTTACTTTCTCGATATTTTAATAAGAATGGAAAGTGAATTAAGGCTTCTCTTTCAAAATCTTCGAAAAAAAGCGACAATTCAATTTTAAATGAAATTACTTTCTCGAACACCGAAACATTTGTTTCCTTTTATCTTACGGTTAAGCTGATTTAGATGAAAATTAACACCACTGTAAAATATAATTTCGGTACCTATAGATCATTAGTTAGTTTAGTGAACATAGAAGAAATGGTTTAGTTTCCTCTCGACAACCAACAAACCTTGCTATTAAGCATGAGATCTGCATACTCATAAGCTCGATTGAAAAAATTTAAATTTGTGATGGTAGAGTTAACTCTAACAATAGAGTTAACAATCTTAATCATCAATCTCCTTTACAAATTTCTTTAAGAAATATCTGGGCAATAATACTTCTCGGTTAATAATGAAATGGTAAGTATCTCATGATTAATATTTTCTTTAAAAATAGCGACAAATCTATGTCCTACACCTTTAATCCTATTCGCTCCATCTTTGAAATCGAGACAACATTTTCCAATTAATTGTGATGCTTTTCGAAGCATTTAATCACATATTTTGCTGTATCAACTACACACATTTGTTATTTGAAGGGGGCAATAATCCCAAAAGTTTCTCTTTAGGGTCTATAGTAGAGATAAATCCAACAAAAAGAGAAACTTGAGCTATGTGTTGCTTATCCCATAAGACTCGTCAGCTGCTTTGTTAAGGTAGAAGCCAATTTGTGATCTTCAATTTGTTAGTTGGTTATGTTTGCAGAATTTTAACTTCTCTATTTTTCACTGTTTCAACAAACAAATTCTTATTTTAATTTTTAAAATACCTGATTTGTTCTTAAAATCTCGAAAAATCTTTTTAAATGCATTTAAAAACAACTCTCTCTGGATATAGTCTCTATAAAATGGCTTTCCTCTCCGAGAAATCTTCTGATTAATTATAAAACTTGACATGTTAACATTGTTAAAAGATTATCACAGTGATTAAGAACTAAAGTTGACCTTCATTGTCCCTTAAGTTATTCGACTGATTTCTTCCTTTCATTATCAACCAGATATTGTAGTATTTTATTATTATTGCATACAAGACGTTAGCTGATAAGCTGTTTTGCCTGATCAACAAAATGGATCTTTTCAGTTTGAGGCACTTTGTCCAAATTACGCAAAAGTCGGTTTTATTGAACAACTTTATGTGCTCTTTCGAATGGCGTATGATTTTTATTGGAGAAATGCGTTTTGGTTAAAAATTTTAAAATTTAATTTAAATTTCAAAGTTAGACACTTAAAATTTATTTTTAAGTATTTTTTATATATCTTATGAGTATATAATGATTTGAGATTTTTTCTATGCTCCCACGAAAAAACATACAAATTTTTTATTTTTTGTTCAAAAAGTAATTTGAATTTGAAATATCTCAAAATTTTACAATGATAACATATAATTTTTATTGCGTTATCGTAAGCAGCACAGTTTTATTGACTTAAGTTGAAAATATTAATATATTTGAATCATTTAAAAAAGAATTATTCAAAATGTTCTTTCATAATATGCATATTTTTAAGCATATTTCAACTATGCGGTTGCATTTAATAGGACTAACAGATTCAAAAACGTTTTACTTATAATTTGTTATTGACATATTTTATAACATATCTATGGAAAGGGTATTGTGGTATGCAAAGCCTAGAAGGATACAGATTTGAACACCGAACTGTAAATCATTCAGTTGACTTTGTTAGCTCAGAAGGAATTCATACTCAACAAATTGAGTCAACATGGAACCAGCTTAAATCAGGCAATATAAAGCGATGGGGTACACCGTTGTGCCTTATTAAAAAATTATAAGTAAAACGGTTTTGAATCTGTTAGTCCTATTAAATGCAACCGCATATTTTAATCACATATTTATCGCTCTTTCCTCCCCTTCGCTTGATGTCGCTGACCATCAACAATTTGGGACCTCATTCACTATTCCAGCAAATATGACCCCAACTGTTGAAGTACACCGACATCAAGCAGAGAGGAATAAAGGGGATATAAAAGGAATAATGAAGATCAGTTGCACCAAAATGGATTTAATGTCTTATTGGGGATCGATTGTTTGACCAAAATTAAAATATGCTTAAAAATATGCATATTATGAAAGAACATTTTGAATAATTCTTTTTTAAATGATTCAAATATATTAATATTTTCAACTTAAGTCAATAAAACTGTGCTGCTTACGATAACGCAATAAAAATTATATGTTATCATTGTAAAATTTTGAGATATTTCAAATTCAAATTACTTTTTGAACAAAAAATAAAAAATTTGTGTTTTTTCGTGGGAGCATAGAAAAAATCTCAAATCATTATATATTGATAAGATATATAAAAAATACTTAAAAATAAATTTTAAGTGTCTAACTTTGAAATTTAAATTAAATTTTAAAATTTTTAACCAAAACGCATTTCTCAAATAAAAATCATACGCCATTCGAAAGAGCACATAAAGTTGTTCAATAAAACCGACTTTTTGGGTAATTTGGACAAAGTGCCACAAACTGAAAAGATCCAAAAAAATAAAGTTCACAAATTAATATAGGGTACTCATTAAATTGTCCGCATCAAGATCATTTGAACTAGCAGGATTCAATATATCCTTGGAAGTTCGAGTGTTGATTCTCCATCCACACTAGGCACAGTCGCTTGAAGTGCTTTATAGAAGAAGCAGCGACGACTTCTTATTTGATACTAAATGATTCGCGTTTAATAAAGTGTCTTTCTAAATTAGATTTATTGTTAGGTGCCTTTCTTTTTAAACTTAAGGCAGGTCGGAAAATATTTACATAAAAATTAAGTTAAATTCCTATAAAATTTGTAGATGGATAATGGATTAATTATAATCAACTTAAGGATAAAACATCCTGTCAGTTTAAGCTCACTTGATCTTAAAGTGAGCTCACTTGATCTTATTCGTGCTTATGTTTTTTCGATACATGTTATCCGTTTACGGCTTGCGTTTCAGAATTTTTTACTCAACTCTTACAAGACGATAGTTAATCTGTCTTGACTAAACAATTTGTGAAAGAGCTGCAGCAGAGGAGTCAGAGTCGCATGCGGCTCGTGAGCCGTTGGTTGAAGATCAAATTGTTGATAATCAAATAACATCATACTATAAATACGTAATTAGCATATATTTGGCCCAGCTACTATGCTAGGTCAAGGAATAGGGGGTGACACGTAATAACATAGGAGTTCTTCCAGATTACCTCGAATCTTTATTTTAATAAATGGGGTAGATTGCCTATTAATCGATTCATAAAAGTTAAATTATCAAAATGCTTAAGTTATAAAAATTCCATTCTTAAGAAATCTTAAGATTAAGATTTTTATTATTTTAATGTCAGTTCCTAAAAGTTATAAAACTTCCTTTTAAGTGATAGAACATATTTTCAAGATATGTATATTTTTAAGTTTGTAGTGCAAATAATGTACTCTCAGTTAGGTGATCTTATTTAAATTATTTTATGCAAAGTCTAAATTATAAATTTTATACTAAATTTAGGATATTCAAGTATATATAACATACGAGCCAACAAATGCGCGCATGTGACTTAAGTCACATACTGCTTAATTTTAAGTTGACTTAAATATAAAGTTGACTAATAAATTTATTTTGTAATACAACGACTCGACATAAGAATTTAAAAATATTAAAATACAATAAAATTGTATTTTATTTTAAGATATTATTTTATGTAATAATGATTTTATTTTATTTTTATTGCTGTTAATTTAAAAATTAAATTTCAAAAAATCATTAAGACTGTATTAAATTTGGTGAGCTGCCAATGTAAAAAAGAATAACGGTTTGCTATAAAATTTATCAAATGGAACTTATTCGTTTACCATTAATCACTCATTTAGTTCTCCTTGAAAAGATCGTTAGCAACATCGTTAATTATTCATCTATATCAACTCCACATTGTGTTTTATTGTCTGAATGAGATATATCAAACGTTTTCTCTACATCCGATTGAATACAATTCAGGAAGTTGGATGTATCACCTAGTTCCTAAAAGCATTTGTAAATAACGCCCAATATTAAAACTATTAAATGTTTTATTACATAATAGAAGCTTTTAACTAAACATATCAATTAACTAATTTCTATTAAAGCAATAAAATTATAAATTTATTAAAAAATTACTATTTAAATATTTTTTAATTTAAAGAAATATATTTTATTAGAACAAAGTATGCTTAGAATGCCTAAAGTTTCAAATTTTACATTTTTGTGTATTAATATTATATAATTGGCAATCGCTAAACATCATTTGTTAATAATTTAATAAACCATCTATTCCGTAAAATTATAACAACCGTAACTAGCAGCCATTAATCAAATAAGAGAAATTTATAATTACGTGATTATGTATATTCTTTAGAGATACAAAAGTAAATACTTTTATCAAAAAAAGTTACTAGATAAATACTAACCGTATATTAATACATTAAAAGTCAATAATTAATTTTAAATAATATTTAATTCAATTTTAAATATATAGATAAAAAAATCATGTATTGAGAAATTTTGAACTGATTGAAAAGATTTTTGAAACTTAAACTAGATTATTAGTTTAAAGCTTAAAAAATGTCAAAGAAATTATAAAATTGGGCATTAAATAAAATAGAATTGCAATAATTTAATTATTGGATTATTTAAAAATTACCTAACAATAAAATCAAAACAGGAATATTATCACAAATTTTACCGTATAATCACATAAGAATATTATGAACCTTGCTTTGAATAAAAGCATTTTTACTAAACATTGCTAGATAACAAGCCATATAAAAATGTTATTAATGTTTATTAAATGTTAACATAATAAATAATATTGAATTTACAAATATTTTTAATATATTTAGCACTAATTTTAGTTTTAATATTCAATTTGCTTATATTCTAGATGTTTATAAACTAGTTTTAATTTACAAATAAAAAACAAGTTTTTATTAATAAACTGGAATTTATTTTATTTTATCCACATATAACACCTATCTAGACATTTATCTGGGTAAAATAAATTATATATTAATAAGAACTTTTTTCATACTTTTTGCATTTATGTGAAAATAAAATCATACATATACCATATATTGAAAAAGATTCATTTAGGTGAAAATGAAATTATAGGCACGAGAATTTATCTTAATTTTACAATTTCTTTATTTGCAAGTTTTCGACGGTTTGTCCTTTCGAAAAGTAAATTATTTAAATTTTTAAATTATTAAAGTAATTAATTATTAAAGAATTATTAATAAATTATTAAATTATTGTTTCAAGATTAATAAAAATAACAACGATTAATAAAATTAATTAAAAGTAAATAAACTTTTAATAAATCGATAACCTCAGCGAAGTAGTCTATTATTTAATACTAAAAATGCAATTAATTTATTTGATTTTGTATTTTAAAGATGACAAAGACTTTTCAATCCAGAACTTTGGACAAAACGTAGACATGTAATCATGTGTCTAAAGTAAATTAAAGTCGAAATATATCTTATCAACAACATATTAAGTCTAAAAAATATATCAGTCGATACCTTTAAAGCTAGATTTATTTGTTCGCTTAAATAATTCCATTTAATAATCTGGCTTTCGAGTTCTTTGCATCTAGCATCTATTGAACGCAGAATTGTATTAGTTCCCTGCTGTTTCACATATGCGCGTGATACTCTATATATAACAAAATATAAAAATGTTGTGATCTGGCAAGTTTGCCAGAGTCTATACTCTTCGATATACTAAATATTAAAAACGCGGTGGTTTACTGAACTTCGAATCAATTATGTCCAGAGACGTGCGAAAAAATGCTTCCGCTGTCCGCAACGCCAACGACTCCTCCTCAACTTAAAATAGATATCAAAATTTCAGAATAATTTGAGAAGTAAACCTATTTTGGCTTGTAAAGCTTTTTGCCGTTGCTTATGTGCTCGTACCAATTCTATAATTGATGATTGCATCTGCAAAAATATCAAATTTTTAAATATTTTTATAAATGTTATATTAATAAAATATCAATATTTTACATTAAATTTTATATTTTATATAATATTTTTGTTAATATATTACGATAAAAAGTATATTATTTTTGATTATGATTATTTATTATTTTACAAATTACAAAAAATTACAAAATACAAATTTCTCAATCAACCAGATTTTGAACAATACTACTAGACCAACAACGACGGCCAAAGCCAGACAGTAAGAGATATTGAACGTATTAATCCTTGTTACTAAAATTATTTGTCTACACAGAACTAATTTACGTCCATCCAGAATGTATAGCTCTATGTTGCACTCGTTTAGGGCTTAGCTCAGACCGGGATATTTTTGATAATTAATTAATTGTATTAAACAATTATTTACTAGCAGCACTTTCTCGATGAGCATGTTAGACAAAAACTTGTGAATTTTATAATAAAAAATTTAAGCAGTCACTGCAACCAGGATCTACTGAAAGAGTATATCTATATTTCAAAAACTAGTATACGAGCCAATACAAAAACGACGAGTGAATATATTATCAAGCAATAAAATTAGATAACATAGCATTCAGAAACCGAAAGAAGAATGAGGAAAGTTGTGTACTAATTCACTTGCTCTGAACCCAAATGTAATATCAGGAAAAAATCATATATAGCGTACACAACATAACTGTTGAGAGAAATATACTACAGCATACAACGGGTGATACTCAAATATGTGAAGGAAAATCATAATTGAGTATTGACAGTTAAATAAATTGCCCAAAATACTAAACTCATACAACGAAGCGACAACAAAAAACCTCCCAGTGTTAGAATCCTTAGCGGTTAAACATAAAATCCCAAGCTTAACGCAAAGAATGATGGGGTTATTATAATCTTGTAAGATCATATATTGAGTTCGCGATACTAGCCGGTTTTCCAACGTCCAAAAAAGAATTGAATGACTTAAAAAACATTCTTCGCCGTGGCAGCAAACTGTGTTCGAGTTGTTCTCATATGAGTTATCGCGACTGTGCACCAAAGACTGTACATCTTAGATATGTTAGTAATGTGGCATATCGCCAACGGTTCGGATGGATATCCTACCCATTCGGTGGTTATCAACGATAGACGATGCCACAGAGGTCATCCCCTGTTGTTGAGGATATCGTCCCATGGTCGCAGTTCACGGTTGGATCGGTTGTCTCATCGTTGTGCAAATGCTTGGAATCGACTACAGTCGGAAATCGTGATGGGCACAGACGTTAAGACATTCAAGACTGCTCTCATAAATTGGACGATTAACGGTGGGAATAATGAAGATTACCTCTTTTATTGATATTTTTATTTTGATTTTGGTGTATGTAATGATGTTTTCTTGTGATCGAGCGAAACGGCTTTATAGCCAATGCTTGCTTGTAATAATAATCCTTAAAATATTTTAAACATTGGTGCCCTTGTATTCATATTGTACTTCACATCTGTATTCTATTGTATTTTTATTCAAAGGGTGTGTCCGTTCCTCCTCGCGGTGCCCCTGGAAACTCTCCGCAGCATACCAGCTTTGGGATAAGCTAAACGCGGACAACTCCCGGTTACAAGTCCATACGACAGGCCGATCAGGAGGATACTAACAAAAGTCAGTATCAATGGTAAAGTCCTTCAATTTTGGCAATGGAGCTAGGGCGTACACCGAAATTGAAGGAGCAGAACTTTTCAAAATTTCTCAGACTCTCAGGCTTCTCGAAGGGCTTCTCAATCAACGCTCAAGATTTCCGAACTTAACCCGGACCAGAATCCGAATAGTGTGAAATGGAGGACTAAATCCTACTTAGCCGACCCTGTCTCAAAGCTGGATAAAGGCTAAAGAAAAAGAAGAAAATATTGTATTTTTATTCATTCTCTTGTATTTTGATAGTATTATTTCATCAATAAAATATTAGCAAAAGTTAAGACTAATAAACTGTGGCGAATAAAAATTTCTTTTACAAATTACTATTAAAATTTTCTATCATCATATTCCACTAGACAATTTGATGTACATTGAATAGTTAAGCAACTTGTTTTTGTTCATATTTTTTAATTAATGTCATTCCTTCGAAATTCGCTGAAGAAACAGTGATTTTAGGCTTTTATGTTTTACAGTTTTATTTCAATACATTTTTACAGTTTTATTTCAATTCGAGGAAATAGGATATCATTGCTACTTTGGCTTAATTTGACAGAACTTTCAGTACTTTGAGTTAAATGATGAATCTGACTTTTATTTTGTAAACCGAGTTTCTCTAGAATAGATAAACTGAGTGAAGGTGTTATGTGCTGCATAAGGATTGCTGCTTTCCTGACATCGTTTAGAACATCGGAAACTACTTTGTCATCTCTCTTCTTCCAGGGAGCATGCTCATGGAACTTTAAATTTGCGGATCGAATCGCCTCGTAAATTTTTATTAAACCACCATACAGATTGCCTTGATCCATTAATGTAATAACATCATCATGCCACGATATATAATCGCTTTCTAAGTTTATCAACTGATCTGGGTTTACGAGCTTTGATGTCGCTCGACGTAAAAGATTTCCTAGATTGTTTGCTAATTCAGAATTAACGATTCTTTTCAAAGTAATATCATCGAAGTTCACGTCTTCCTCTAAGGCGCCTACTCTTATCAAAGCATATCTAAGTCCATCACAAGAAAATTCACTTATTAACTGATCAGGTGTTTTCGATGAGTTACCTAATCGTTTTGATATTTTGAGATTATTATTTAGAAGATGCCCGTGGCACCGTATATATTTGGGCAACTCTAATCCCAGAGCCAGCAAAATAGCAGTCCAAAGCACACTATGAAAACGAATAATATCCTTACCTACTATTTGCACATCGGGCGGCCATTTTACCATCTTGTCGGGCCATCCTGCAGCTTCAAGGTAACAGGCAAGTGCATCAAACCAAACATAGATCACTTGTGAACTATCTGATGGGACGTCTATGCCCCAATGACAGCGTTTTCGTGGTCTGGAAACAGATATTGTTGGAGGTACTGTATCAATATATTTTTGTATAACAGGTACATAACGATCAGTTATAGACTGAGCATGCAGCCAATCCTTAATTTTTGATTTCAAGCTTTCAATTTGTAAAAAATAGTTCTCTTCTTTTGTCCAGTAAACAATAGATCCACTTGACTTGGAGGTGACAATATTAGAATCCGATGATTTCAATACTTCACGAGGAGAGTAGAAACATTCATCATCTTCACTATACCAACCTTCAAACTCACCTTTTACAATGAATCCTTTATCCGTAAGTTTTTTCCACATTTCGCCAACTAGATCTACATGTTTGTCTGATGTTGTTCTCGAAAAGTAGGTGTATGATATATTAGCTTGATGGAACAAATGACGAAACTTGGAACTGACCTGATCACAATGCTCAAGAATAGGAACGTTGTTGGAACATGATTTAAATACTTTCTGGCCATGTTCATCTGTTCCAACTGCAAAAATACCTTTATCGAAAGAAATATGATTACGTAAACATTTCCACCTATACAACGAATCTGCAAGTACAGCGCTGTATAAATGGCCGATATGAGGTTTAGAGTTTAAATAGAACATCGGTATTGTGATAAATGGAATTGTAGACTTGCATTTAATCCTAGTATTTACTAGAACATCCCACCTATTTAGATTCAGCCCACTTTGTAGAAAAGCTGCTGACATTGGTCCAATCTATTCAAAACTTATCATGTTATTTCAAGTGGTAGTTTTGAAAAAAATTCTATAAAAATAAAATGTAATTTTATGTTAATGGTTTAGATTCATTGAAATATATACGAATTTCTTGATGAATTTAAAAAATTTAACTTTATATGCGCACATAGAACCACACATTTAAAAATATTAAATAAATAGTATAATTGTTATTGTATAATTCTGTTGTATTCTTATTGTATAAATAGTATAATTTCTTAAATAGTATAATTTCTTATTGTATCTTAATTTTTAAAATACAAGTTTATTAAAGAATACAGGTTTATTTTAATGCAGGTTTATAATTAGATTGGATATTGTGGATATACATTCACTTACAAGTCCATTAAATTACAAAAGATTAAATGTTGTTTCCACATTTTATGTAAACTTTAATTAAAGTGATTTATTAGAGTGTCTATTGTGGACATTTGCCACGTTAAATAAATTATTATTACAAATCCACTAAATTACAAATTAATTTTTTTTCACAAAATAAAAATGAAAAATAAAAAGCAAAAGTATGATCAATGTCAATAGGTTGAAATTAATGTGTGGAAGCGTGTGGGAGATTTCTAAAGAGTTGAATAATTTAATTAATTATTAAGGGACAAAAAGAGCGGTTACTGTGTTTGAAGGATGGAAAGGAGGCTGTTGAGCCGATGGTGGAATGGCAGTTTATTGCAGAGAAGAGGGGCATCAATAAAAAGGGAACGGTAGCCATAGCTTGCAAAAAATGATGGAACATGGAGAAATCGAGAGTCACATGAACGAAGATTTATGGAGGTGAGGAGGTATTCAGTGAAGATGCAGATAAGAAGGCGAGTTTGAGGAAAGGTGTCGAAAAGGATACAAAGGATACGGAATATAATGCAGTTTTCTACACTTAGCCAGTTGATTTTAGAGAGGTAGGAGAAGATGTGATCAAAACGACAGATGCGGAAAAAGATAATCATGGCGAAATTCACAAGGCGATATCGAGGAAGTAAAGAGGATTTAGAGAAAAAAAACAGAAAGACTGAGGCAATAGTCGATCTTAGGTAACAATAGACTGAAGATAAGATAGAAAACAGTTGTCGAAGTGAACTGTCAAGAAAGTGAGATGATTAACAATAGAAAGAAGGGTCGAATTAAGAAATACCAGTGAATAAGAGACCGAAAGTAAAGAAAGGATAGCCCATAAGATGTTAAACTTGGAATGGTTTAGATACAAACTAAGCGAGGAAATATGTTTGGATATGAAGCGAAGACAATTCGTAGAAGATGCGAAGACAGATTTGTTATAAACTTCAAACAAATTTCGAAATATTTTGCACGCGTCGTGAAATTAAATGGTTTAATATCCGTCTCATAAATAGCAAATATTCTGTGGCTACTGGAATTACTACTGGAGAAAGTTTGGTTCAACAACTAAAGTTTGAAGATTATTTGAAGATTATACAGTGTTACAAAACAAAACGAAAAAATGAAAACAAACCAAGAGCGAAAGTATGATAAATGACAAAAGGTTGATGTTGATGAGTGGGAGGGTTTTGGATAGTTTTAAAAAGTGTGAATAATTAAGTTAATTCTTAAGGGACAAAATGATCGGCATTGTGTTTGAATGATGGAAAGGAGGAATTTGAACGGATGGCAAGAGGTAGTTTATTCGAGAAAATACGAGCGAACTTGTTCATTGTAGCGTGACTCGGTGACAAATTAGTGTTACAAAACAAAACGAAGAAAATGAAAACAAACGAAGAGCGAAAGTATGATAAATGTCAATAGACTAATATTGATGAGTGGGAGGGTGTTGGACAGATTAAAAAAGTGTGGATAATTGAATAATTATTAAGGGACAAAAAAGAGCGGATGCTGTGTTTGAAGGATGGAAAGGAGGCAGTTGAACAGATGGCATGAGGTAGTTTATTCTAGAAAATATGAGCGGGGATAAAAAGGGAACACCGACCATAGTTTGAGAAACATGACGGAACATAGAGAAGAGAGACACATAAACGAATATTTATAGAGGTGAAAAGGGATTCGGTAAGCGTATTAAGATGTAGATAAGAAGGCGAGTTTGAGCAAAGTAGTCGAAAAGTGATAGAAATAATAAGGAAGAGAATGCGGTTTTCCAAGTTTGCCAGAAGGAGGAAAAGATCCACTACGAATGAAAGAGTTAAACATTAAAGATAGGAAGGAGTAAGTTGAATAAAAGATTTTAGTAAAAACGTAAGAAGAGGATCGGCCGCAGATGTTTTGCTAGGTAAAGGTAAAAGCACACGAGAAACATCGTCGATAGATACAGTACGAAGATAAAAGAGTTCAGGAAGACTACAATCTAACAAAGAAGATGAGATAAAAAATGAATGCTTATGATTATTATACATTCAACAACAAACGAGCATTAGCTCAAATATCTGGCTCACAATAAGTTCGAAAATAAGTTAATTAGTTATTAAAATAAGGAAATGCAACACAAAACATTGCCTGATCCATTCGTAATCTTCTTTTAGAAGTACTAAGTGAACTGCATCCAACGGTGTCTGCATCAATGTTGTTCCAAAGCTCAACAATTCTTATATCAAATTGCATTGCGCTCAATTTCTGTACCCTGCTTCTTCGAATAGTTAAAAAATGACTTCGAAGAACATTTGAACCACGTAATTAAACCCTGCTCCGAAGAGGGTGATTGGCACGTTGGAATAAATGCCAAACCAGGCACATATTCATGTACCGACTGGTCCATGTGACAGTCTCAAGTCCTAGTGATCTCAGTATGTCTTCATTAGGCAGCGACGTCAACGTTGGTGCTAATTTTGTTGCCCTGCGAAGTATCCTCTCTGATTTCTTATGTTTATGCACAGTACATGGGTATACAACCCGAGCTGAATATAGAAGTCTTCCCAATACATGTGCTAAAATCAGAGGCCGAGGAGCAGTCGGATCAACGCGAAAAACGCTTGTCAAATCATACCTATCATTTTATTGGAGTTGGCACAAGCTTGCTCAGTGTGCTTATTGGTTGCTAAATTAAAGATAACCCATGCTCCTAAATCTTTGTAACTATCGACACTTTCAACAAGACAGCCCTTATATTTGTAACAAACAGATCTTAGTTGCTTGCAAGCATTACCAATAATACGCATGTGTTTGTATTTCGAAACATTTATCAAAAGCTTGCTAGACGTCGCCCACAACTCCACATTATCTATGTCAGTTTGTAAATTATCAACATCCTCACATTAATGAATGGGCCGCCATATTTTTAAATCATCTGCATACAAACATGATCGAGAGCGAATGCACCTAGGCAAATCGTTAACATAAATGCTGAATAAAAGCGGACCCAAAACTAAACTTTGAGGTACTCCAAGATGGCATTCTCTAGACACAGGCAATGACCGATCAACAAGTGCTCGAAAGCAACGATCACGAAGAAATTCTCTAATCCAATCAACAAGTATGTTTGGGAGTCCAGTATTAACAAGTTTCCGAAGTAGACCATGATCTACTCTATCAAAAGCTTTTGAAAAGTCGAAGAATATAATGTCTGTATCAATAATAATACAAATTTATTTAATGTGGCAAATGCGTACAAGCTGTACGCTTACAAGTCCACAAACAAAATGAGAAAGTTAAGCAGTTAAATTGTTCAGATGGGATCGGATTTGTCGTTTGAAGCACTGCAGGGAAGTTGATTGGCGTATATGAATGGGCAGATGATTCCACGATAGAGGAGCAGCCACCAGGAAGGAGCGGAGTCCAAAGGAGGTAGAGTAGTTTGGGACATGTAAAAGAAGGGAATTACAGGAACGCAAGGAACAGTAAACAGGACGGGAATTATCAAGAAAAGGAAGGTTGAGAAATGAATAGAGCGTGCTTTATTCGCTGTTTAATCAAGATGAGCATCAAGCAAATTTGAAACAGTTGAATAACCCTCTCGAAATCCGTGCTGATTAGGGACTAAATTTTTTTCTACATTAAAACCTTAACCATGTAGTGATGTACAAACCTCTCCAACACTCTACAGCAAATGCAGGTAATGCATTTGCTGTAGATTGCTCGACGTAAGAGCAATCTCCCTTCTTGAAGTAGGGAAGAACGATTAACTGCTTTCACACATTAGGAAGAGATCTTTCTAAGATTGACTGGCGAAAAATTGCACAAAGTGGAACGCAAATTGAGCATGCTAATCTGAGCAGATAAACAGAAGGTAGTAAGTCACAACCTTTTGAATTATTTGCTTTTAGACGGCGTAATTCTGAATAGACTTTAGCTGGCGTTATCAAATTGTCAAGGTCCAACTCAAGACACTGCCAGAGTAAGTGTTCAGCACACTAGATTCCATACAAATAGTTTCATGTTCATTTGCGGCACACTATTGCACTGAAGTGCAATAGTGTGCCGCAAACTCTAGAGCTAGGTCATTCGCGGAAATGTCATAGAAGTAGTGACAAATCGAAGAATTAACAGCTCCCGTACTTGATAGGTACTGAAAAAGGACTTTTAAATCTTATTTAGCTAATGCAGCAAATGCATTCTCAAATGTACGATGCTTCTTCCTCTTCAATGAATTGAATAAATTTCTTGCCTGTTTAAAAACATCATAACTACACTCTCCAACTTTGTAGCTATTGAAGATCAAATTACGAGTCCTCAATGTTGAACGTAACTCAGAATCGAACAAGTGAGAATCTTTTTGACGTGTCCTACGTCTAAGTGGAAAGAATAAAATAAGCAGCGACTATAAGGTTCTCTAAAAGTAATTCCACGCGCAGTGTACTCCAACAACAGCGGGATCTGGCCAGGAAACTGTTGAAAGTATTGACTGAATTGCATCTGTGTTAGTTGAATCTGTGTTGAATTGAACTTCGATTGAAGATAAACAGAAAATTTATGTGAATCGTGAGTGCTAAGAGGTAAAACACGACAGTATAGTGTTGAAATACTCCATTTATATCTTGAATTAGAATAAGATACAAGCGTGTTCTTCCAAAAGTTCAAATAATTACTAAGCAGGAGGAAACGATAAGATCTACAAAAACTAGGTAATTGCTGTGAATATTAATAGGGATAGAATCGGGAATACACTTGAGGAATAGAAGGTAAATTCTAGACGAACGACGTAGAAGACACTTCGAATGCTTATAGTATAGAAGCGAGTTCAGAATCGAAGAGATTAGATAGAGAGTAAGGACTTGGGAAAGTGAAAGACGATGACATTAAATGAGATACAATTATTAAAGAAAGAAAATGTCATAGATCGAGACTTTCTCATTGTCATTGGACAATATGGAACGCAGAGAAATAAGAACGTAGAATATGAAGAGAGTATGACAAAAAGGTTGATAGGCCAGGATCCAAAGTAGAGATAACGGAGAAGGAAGATAGGCTACTAGAAACAGTGATTTAATCAAGAATACCAACAATAATGTGAGTAGAAGTAGGAGTGGAAAGCGAAGACATGCTAGAATAGTTACGGTCCTGAAAAGCGGCGATAATTTTTTGGATATCAAGAAGCCAAGAACGGTTCGAACGAATGTTAATATCTCTAAGTACAAAATGAGTAGATGAGAGCGAGATATGTGACATCAGATCAGATAGTTCAGCAAAGAAAGTATTAGACGGAGAACTAGATACATGACGATACATAAGATACATAATTAGCGAGGATAAGCCTTAGAAAGGAAGAAGTTTTAAGGTTTGTAGTACAATAGGATCAGTTAAACGATAATGATGCAGAGAAATACGAGATAGAGTGATGATGCCATCATGATTATTCGATTGTCAGATGATTGAGAACGGAATTTATCGATGATAGTAAAATTGAAAGAGCGGATACGTCGAACTAATATGTCATTACTATCAAGGTGCCAAGATTAAGTAAGGTAAATCAGATTTAAAGACTGCAGGAGAAGATTTCAAGTACCGAATCAACTTTATTCGCGATGGAGCAGATGTTTAAGATGTCGAGATAGAATGAAAACTTAAAAAAGGTTTATTTTTTCGTGACAAATGCGTGCCGACGCACGCTTACATGACCACAACAACAAAAAATCTAAATCATGTTTCGTGAAGGTGGGTACAGAGGCGGCATTTGAATGCAATAAAGGAAGGAGCGCGGCGGACGTCAAGTGGGAGCTTATTCCAGGGGACGAGGCGGCGACGATGAAGGATCGGATGGTATCGCTTAATTAACCATTAAGCGAAGATATTAGTACGAAGAAATAATGTATAATGGAACCGAGTCAATACAAAACTTTTAACGCTTTGAATTAAATATAAATGGTTATTTGCAATTAAGAATTTTTAACTAAGTCTCTTCTTTAAAGAGTTATTCAAATTTACAAAAATTACAAAAAATAATTTTCAAGTTAAAAATTCGAATGTAGCCGCTAGGTAGTATATGATTTGATGAATTATAGAATTATTGGAGCTGGATCGAAGAAAGTTCGCTAACCTCTGTTATCATTTTCAGAAAATTAGGTAATTTTCTGAAAATTACCTAATTTTCAGAAGGGAATTTTAGAAGGGAATTCCGGAAGCGCAAGGAACAGTAAACAGGACGAGAATTGTCGAGAAAAGGAAGGTTGAGAAATGATAGGGTATAAAAAGTTACAAGGCGGAAAGCAACGAGAAGACGAATTTGAACACGACAATAAATTGTAGGCAAATCGAGAGAAACAAGATAGTAGGATGTATGATCAAAACGACGAAGACGGAGGATAATTCGGACGGCTGCGTTGACGATGCGTTGTAGGGGAAGAAGAGTGGATTTAGGTGAGTTGGAAAATAGACTAAGACAATAATCGAGTCTAGAAAAAAGGAGAGAAGATATGAGAGTCATACAAGAAGGGAAATCGATCAATCTACGAATTTGACGGAAGCTGCGGAGAATCAGGGTAGATGAACGTACTTTATCTCTAACGAAAGGTTTAAGTGAAAGTCAGTTGTCAAAATGGAAGCATAGGAAAACGAGATTATCAACGATAGGAAGATTTGTAGAATATAATGATACGGAGAGAGGTTCTAAGCCGAGGCGTCGAGGTAGGATCCACATAATTTTGGATTTATCGGGATTCAGAGAGGACTAAGTGTGACAGTTCAACGAGGCAACGCAGCATGTGTCGAGGAGATCATGCAAAATTGCGATCAAGAAATAAACTTTATTGATATCCATTGAAATGTTTCTTTTATTATTATATTATTAATTAAATATAAATAAATTGTGAACTTTATTACAAAGCATAGCATATACTTTACCATAGGACCCAAGGACATCACAACTTTTGATGACACTTTATAATGTACAATTACAGCGATTATTTCCTATTTTCCACGATCAGAACGTGGCACACTATATCGCAAATCTGGAGACCCTGGAACGACAGTGCATATTTAAAGATGTAATAGCATCAAAGCTGCACAAAATATTGATATGCGACTCATTAATCGCTGCCTGCATTCGAACGTAATTCGGCAGCGTATACTCGAGACAGACGGTATTGATAAACAAAAATCATTCCAGATGGCAAGAACTATAGAATCGGCCCAAGCTCAAGTGATCACCTACAAATTTCAGTTATATATTCAAGTGAATGCTGTTTCGAACAATGTTGAAGATACTTAAGGATTGTGATAGGCCTGATGAAAACGTTTTGGCCGTTACTCGTTCCGAATACAGAAGTCAATGTTATTTGTGTGGAGATAATGTGAAGCCAATGTTATTTGTCCTACTAATAATATCGAATGACATTTTGCTATAAACGTGGTCATTATGGAAACGTTTTATCAATCAAAAAAGCCAGCGAAACGATCAAAAATATTCGTATTAAAAAATGCAACTAAATTCGTCTGATACCAAATCTGGAAACTGTAGTTATATCCTAAATGCGTAAAAACTACCACTACACTCAAAATGGATTTATTAGACGTAAATCTAATAATTTACGTAATGGCACGTAAACATACAGTAAAAACTTTACTCGATAGTAAAGTTCATCAAATTTTATAGATCCAAAAGCCGTTCGCACATTATCATTGAATACTGAACTATGTTTAGTTAAAATCTTTATGGCAAACTCTGATCATAGTTTTATTTATAGTGAACGTTGCTCGTTCACATTATTATATCGTGGTCATAAGTACGAAGATGTCCCACCTGATTATGCCAAAGTTGTGTTAAATAATCCCCACTTATCCTTTTATTTCTGGTATATCTGTCAATTTGTTGAATAATGACAGTGAAAAGCAACTAATCGTTGGACAATTATCTAGTGTCGAGTTGCCTGCTCGGCCATTTCAGCACAGGAGTATCGAATAAAGTTAGTAAGATATGCATTCTTCAGTTAATTATCATCACATTCGATTCAACAACGCTTACTTGAAAATCAGATATTATTGTTGACCCAACTGTTGATTTAGCCAAATCCCTTGAATCGGCTTACCAGAATTCAATGATGTACTAACTTCAAAGCAAAAATATCGTAGTCGCATCACATTCAACCGATTTCTCTAATCAGTCTGCGTCAGATATACCTGAAACTTTGGATTTTCCTGTTACCAAAATAACGTCAAAGAAATGTTGGTTCTGTGGAGGTAACTTACATTCACTAAGTAAATGTACAGATACAGATTCTAACTGTTCGCATTGTGGTAAAATTGGGAATGGGCGACGAGTGTGCAAATCTAAACAGTCGAATATTGTAGCATCTATCTAGTTATATATATGTGCCGTCAGTAAAACAACATCGATAATGTTCCAGCCTCAAAGACATGCTTCACTGTGTCTAATTCACTGAAAGATGTGACAGTATCAATTGAAATCACTGATCGAAGAATATATGATATTATCGATTCTATCATATCCGACAATTACATTCGTATTCAAGTCGCGCAACGTCTTGGCCTCAATGTGAGGCCAACAAACGGGCTTCCACTAATGACTCTCGAACTAAATGGTGTATCTCGTCTGTTCGTATCCATGGGCTCTTTTACCTACTTGCGGTATCTGAAGATGAGGTATCTTGCCTTCTTATTTTGTTAACTTGTAAGTCCTTTCCTGCCGATCCCATCCCTACTCGAATTCTCAAATTGTTGTCAACAGACTTTACACCTTTCCTTACCAGCCTCTTTAACTCGTCAATCGTGAATGGAATATTTCCTGTTCTTTGGAAAACAGCAATTGTTCGTCCTCTACTTAAAAAGCCCTCTCTTGACCCCTTTATTCCTTCATCTTATCGCCCAATATCAATTCTACCAACCTTATCTAAAATTCTTGAACACCTTGTCTTAAATCAGATAAACAAGTATTTCTCTTCATCGCAGCTCTACCCTTCTTTTCAATCTGCTTTCCGCTCCAATCATTCCACCGAACTAGCATGTCATAAAGTATTTTCTGATCTGCTCTCCGCTCGTGACAAAGGACTGTGTAGTGTGGTAATATCGCTCGATCTTTCATCTGCATTCGACATTGTCGATCACAAAATCCTTCTTTTTCGTCTTCGCTATCACTATGGTTTCTCTTCGTCCACCTTGGCTTGGTTCTCTTCGTATCTCTCCGATCGATCATTTTCCGTCCATTCTAATTCAATGTGTTCTCCTCTATCTTCTCTCTCTTGTGGTGTACCTCAAGGTTCTGTACTTGGCCCTATTCTATTTACGCTTCTTCTTGGAGATTTATCTTGTATAACTAGTAAATTCTGTTTCAGGGTAATGCAGTACGCTGATGATATACTTCGTTATTCTCACTCGTCTCCTCACTCCCTAAGCCAAGTTTTCATATCCGCGTCTAATTGTCTTCGTGCTCTATCAGAACATCTAATTTCTTTGCGCATGTCCCTCAATCCTACCAAATCTAAAGTGTTACGGATTTTACCCTCTACTGTTTCTGTTTTTCCTCCTTCTCTGTATCTTCATACCACAATTATTCATGTTGTAAATAAACTAGTATTTCTAGGTATTCACTTTGACAATAACCTACATTTCGATCCCTTCATTCGTGATAAAACTAGGTCTTGAAATATTCTTTTCCGTGATATTCGTCTCGTCAAAAATTATCTAGATTTCAGTTCATGTAAATCTCTTATCTCCTCCCTTCTTTTCCCACGTATTGATTACTGTCTTAGCCTTCTCGTCTTCTCTTCAAAGTCATCCCTTAAACCTCTTCAGCGCCTCATTAACACTGCTGTGCGCATATTTTTTCGACTTCGTAAATTCGATCATATATCTTCCTATTTACCAAAACTTGGATGGCTAAGTATTGAACATCGCGTTCGTTTTCGTCTGCTTTGTCTAACTTATCGCCTTCTCCATTGCAATTCTCCTTCTTATCTCTATCTGCCAACTCTAAGTGAATCTCGCTCTCTTTCTACTCACCTACGTTCCTGTGCTTCACTTCTGCTACACGTACCTCTTCACTCAACCAACTTCGACCGTCGATCCCTACATATCGCTGCTCCTCTCTTTTGGAATTCCCTACTTGATCATCTGCGATCATCATCCTCACTCCATTTTTTTCAAAAAACAACTAAAATCGATGTTACTAAACGAGTAACTTTTTTAAATCTGTTTTGCTTTTGTGGGCTTGTAAGCACAAATTTGGGTGCATTTGCCACATTAAAAAATCTTTCAAAAAACTTTTGATATTGTTGATCATTCTGTTCTACAATCTTGTCTTCGTTACGACTATGGCTTCTCAGTTCCTACTGTAGCCTGGTTCATATATTATCTCTCTAAACGCTCTTTTTGTGTTCACTCAAACACCTCTTTATCTATATTCTTCCATCTCGCACAGTGTTTCACAAGAGTCCATTATATGTCCTCTTCTCTTCTTCTTTCTTGTCTTAAATAACTCGTGACCATAACTTTCATCTGATGTAGTATGCCAATGGTATCCTCCTCTACTTCCATGCGCATCATCTCTGTATCCAAGACCTCGCTACTTCTGCCGGAAATTTTCTTATATCTATCTTCAACCATATTTTCTCTCTTCGTCTAGTTCTTAATCTTGAAAAGTCAAAAATTATGCGGATCATACATCATCACCTCGGCATGACTATCCCTATTTTATTTGTTAATTTGATCATTCTCCCAATCGTTGACAATATGAATTTCTTAGGTTTTCACTTCGACAATTTCCTTTCCCTCAAACGTTTTGTTCATGACAAAGTTCGCGTTTCTTATTTATTCGTGACCTCCGTCGCATTCGCAGGCTGACCGACTTCTGCTCTTGTATCCTTATTATGTCGTCTCTCTTCCCAGAATTGATTATTGTCTTAGTTTATTTGTCAACTCTTCCAATTCTGCGCTTTTACCTTCAACGTATCATTAACTCTGCTGCTAGTGTCCTCTTGCGTCTTCGCCGCTTCGACCATATCTTCCTTAAACTTTCCGTCCTATATTGCCCAACAATTACCCTTGTATTGTATTTGGTTTGTGTATTGTTACTTTTCGTCTTCTATTTTATCACTCACCATTCTACTTACATCTGGTTTTATTTCTTCAATAATGAGAAAACTGAAATTATAATGTTTGAACGATGTTCAGATGGTTTGGAATCTTCACGCATTGATCAGCGGACCGCTACGTGATGACAACGCATGTGTTGAACGGCTTAAAACGATATTTTAAACTGTAATTAAAATATGTAACAGGAAATAAAAAAAACAGTTTTTAATAATTAAGATAATAATTTTAACAATTATTCAGTGACATCAGAGATGTCACTTAATAATTGGTCGAAAGAATCAACGTTATTATGTCTAAACCAATATCTTTACGCGAATTCCGCCAATTTTAAACCAGCTTTTAAAATTTTTAAAATTGTTAAAAATAAATTTATTTTTATTCAAGATAATAATAAATAATATAAATTATTCAAAAATAAGACAGCTTAAAGGTTACCCTCTAATGGGTCCAAAGTGGCAATTCAAAAACTGAATGTTTAGTTCAAAGGGAGTTGATCGTACAAATCGACTTAGAGTGGTGCGTCCTTATCGTGAATTAGAGTTCCTGGTTCTTGATACCTGTTTCGCATAGCCATCGATGTGGATTTTATAATAAGGAGTGAAATCCTGGCTCTTTCTTGACGGATCAAATCGGGATATGAAAGGTTGTTGTTGCTCGCTTTAAGTGAAGATATGCGCTTAAGTATCGAGTCCGCTATCTTTCCAATACCACCAACAGTTGAGAAAATCAACGGGTGAAACGAAGCATTTTCTATTTTCGCAATCCGCTCTGTATATTTTGCCTGCTTCCGATTTTCATGGTACTTGAAGGGATCCTTCATTGTATCCAAGGAATAAGACGGCGCTAGGTTGTTGAAAACGCATACGTCCATAAAGGACCGCTCCGTCAGATTCCCGAAGAGGCCAGTACATCTTATGTCTGATCTTGCCTCTCTGTCCCGTGATGTGGCTTGAGATTCAAAAATGACTGTGTCTGGAACCGGGAGCAATACTGGTTCTGTACATACGAGTCGACAGGTTTCCTTGAGTGATCTAGCAATCTCGTTAGCGACACTGTTGTGACGAATGAAGTTGAAACAGCCTGTCTTGCATGAAAGTGCGTGTATTGTTGTTAGAGACACTCCACACGCACACTCACCCAAATAGCGGTTCGGTTTCCACTCGTATCTTATTGAAATCGCGTCGTGGAATTCTGAGGAGGATATGAACAAACCCTCAACAAACCCTGCTGTTAACCACGAGTAGGCACCTTTCATGCTGGCATTCCATAAAATTGTCTTTAAATCATTTTTAGAGTTACTAGTAATCTCCGTCACTATTCTGTTAAACTTTATTATGTTCATTTCTCTTATCTGCTTGACTACATTATGCTGAGACGTTTCTAGGGGAACTTCTGAGTGGTCTCTATCTACACTAGCCCTATACATCATGCGTGATTTCTCGTATTCATTATAGCATTCTTGAGTATAGTCGACTATACCAAGTCCTCCATATCTGCATGGTAAAGCTACTATTCTACTTGACTCATCGTCGAGGCTGTTGATTCCCAGCATTCCCGGCAAAAGATTATGAAGTATCGCATTCTTTAAAGGTATTAGAAGACAATCTGCTACTTCACATGTTCTAAGAATGTATGAAAATTTGTGTAGCAAAGCTTTGATTAGCAAAGTGTATCCGGCGAAGGCGTCTCTATCGGCAATCTGTTTTAGCTTTTCTATTTGACCTGACCAATTCGTTACTTTGTTGATTATCTCGGTTTCAACATATTGTTCGAGCCCAATCATGCTCCCAAGGTATTTGATTCCATCGCATCGAATATCTACACCATCATCCGCGAGTTCATCCAGACAATCAATATTACAGGTTTTGCCTGTCAATACAGTACATTTTGATGAATTTGTTATGAATCCAAACGCGGGTCCTATTCGGTTAAGCTCTTTCCATACCTTATTTATATCGCTTGGTTTGCCCACGCACGCTCCATCATCGGCGTACCAACAGTGTTTAGCGTTTGGAGCTACTTGTTTTAGTTTTCCAATTAGTGGCATCGAGGCTGCAGCGAATGCTGCCATGGCGAGAGGGTCTCCTTGTATGAAACCTTCTGTTGATTTTAATATTGAGTTATCCACCACCAGCATCGAAGGTTGAATGTAGGTATTGTGCAATATCGTCGACATTGCGGGACAGATGAATTTCATATTTTCCAGTGCCATTTTTCGGTTGCAGTTATTAAAGGCATTGGTTGCATCTATTAGTAAGATGCATTCTACAGAAGATTGACTAAACGCATCTCGAATCGTGTGAATAGCAATCTCTGTTCCACATCTTTGGCCTGCACAAAGTTGCGTAAAACCACATACACTCCTAACATCTTTTCCAATAAATGACAACACGGTACGTCCCGCAATCCGTCTCAATACTTCTCCTACTCCAATGGGTCTAATCCCATTATGCTTTTCCAGCGGTATAAGGCGACTGACTGTGAACGCTTGTAACGCTACTGGATTTAACTTTTCGCTTGAAATCTTTATTACAAATCCGCATATCGCTGCGGCAAGACGTTTTGAGGCTAATCCATGTATTGTTAGAAATTTACGCCACTCATCTGCACATACTCCCGAAGGCCCGGCAGATCCCTTGGTACTTTTGGACGCTTTAATTATATCATCAGGTGTGATATCGAAAAACCTTGTGTCGTGATGATCCACACAACCAGCCATTTTTTCTTTCAGAAGGTATTCTTCGTTCACCGTAGAGGCTCTTGGGTGGAGTTCTTCTAATTTTTCGAGTACCGTTTTGCCTTGAATTATTGTTCCAGCAGCCAAAACTCCTGAGTGTTGTCCTTTGTCTAGCAACCTTGATGCCTTTCCGTATTTTCCAGATTTAATCAATTTAACTGTTTTCTCGATCACGAAAGATTCTGGTAGCTTTTTATTTTCAATGTTATCCTTTCTCATTTTCTGTAGGTAGGATGCTTCGGACATAAGTTCGTTAAGTTTCAAATCTTTGAGTAATGTTAATCTTCTTTCTAGGGTTTTTCGTAGTAAGTTAACCTTCCGCGTTGGCGGCCTCTGCAATAGCAGTTGACATAGCATAGTAGATCGAACTAGAGGATCGTATGCGCATACATTTGACTGATTGAAATATTCGAAACATTCACTCAAAAGATCAATAAATTTCTGACTGGCGCCACATTTGGGAAGCGCAAAATGATTTGGGATCCATTTTATTACCTCCGTAAAACCAGTGCTCCAAAATAGATTCTGATTGGTAGCATAATTGATTGGTGACAAGGCACACGCGCTCGAGACTTCGGCGATAGAATCGACGTTTGTTGCATTATGCATTTCTAGCACTTTATCGGTAGTATTTGCTCTAGGTTGATGAACAGGGTCATTGTATACAGTTTTCGTCTTTCTAGTACAGTTCGGAGCTCTGCAGTTTATGCAGTTCGAGCCTGCTTTTGCGCACCGGCAACCTTTGCATCTTGCTGCATCAGTGTTACATGAGCAACATGGTCTACTTGTAGACGGTTTGCCACGAGGCATTGCCACTCCCTCAGTGTAAGTAATGTAAGTATTTGTTAGTTAGCAGCTAAGAATTTCAATTGTAATTTGTGTAATATGATTGTAAGTAGTTAATGGGTATCAAGATAGTTTAAACTCAATATGCACACTAGTCAGAGCCCTTGTATCTCGGGATGACTGCTGGAAAGTCGATTGTAATTTGTGTATGTTATTTATTGTATGTTATTTTATTGTCGTGAGATTGTCGTGAGGTTGTCGTGAGGTTGTCGTGAGGTTGTCGTGAGGTTGTCGTGAGGTTGTCGTGAGGTTGTCGTGAGGTTGTCGTGAGTTTTAGTTTGTTATATTGAATTTGTATGTTATTTTATTGTATGTTATTTTATCTCAAATGTAAGTATTTAACAATCAAGACAATTTTAGCTCAGATAATAATAATTTTTTTTTTATTTTATTTTCTTTATTAGTAAAACATAAAATTAAAGGTAACCCTCTAATGGGCCCTATTTGTCAATTAAAAAAAATTATCTGTATGTGTAGTTATGCAAAAACTGGACGATGAAACGCCGATCTGGATCCTCTAATGCACCGGGATACCATCCTTGCGAGACGGATGCCTATTCTACAACGCAGCGTTGAAATTACATCCGAATACTTAACCTCTGCTCTTTCGGCGATAGTATTCGCGATTTTTTTCAGAAGACTTTCCGTGCCCTTACCTGCACCTCCAGAGTTCGACAATACAACAGGAATGAAAGATGCTCTTTCAATTTCGGTTATTCTTTCTAGATATTTATTTCTTTTTCGGCTTTCGTGATACTCAAAACACGCACTTGGATTCCTTGATAAATTCGACGGCGCGAGCGCATTAAAAATGCAAACATCTATTAAAGTACGTTCCGTCTTGTCACCAAACAATCCGTTGCATGATATGTCCAATCTCGCTTCTTTATCCTTAGTAGTTGTTTGTTTCAAGAAAGTTACATTTGAAGAAACAGGCGCAAGTCGAGGTTCGATTTGTACAGATGGACATATCTCAGTAAGCGTGTATGCTAAGAAATCCCGTACCACGTCATGTCTCATAGATGGAAGTCCACCAAGTGAACACGAAAGCGAGTGCGCCAGAGAATTTACTGTACCACATTGACAATAGGACGGAGCGCTTTTTGGAAGAAAACCGTATCGCGCCGCCAAAGCGTCTCGAAATTCATCGTTGCTTAGCCTTGAATTCCTTTCATGCGATGGATAAACTGAAAGCCATGATGATGCACCTTTGACTGACGAGTGTTCTATTGACCTTCTCAATAAATGATTGCAATTATCGAGAATATTATTGCGATTAATTTTACAACGGGAGATATTTTGAGCGCGGATTAGTTTAATTATCGTATCTTGTTTTCCTTTTAGTGATTCGCCGGAGTAACCTTCCAAACATGGAGCGCATAGGGAAGTAGATGATTCATATTCCGATTGAACCAATGCTGAAGGATCACGTATACTTACGCCACCGTCCCTGTAGCTGAGGCAAAGCGTTCTCCATATAAATTCATCACTTGAAAGATCGATATTAAACAGCTTAGATATCATCATTTTTATTCTTTCAGACAGAGGACCAATCCAATCTACAGAACATTCACAAGTCCTCAGGAGATGCGACCATTTGTGCTGAATTGATCTGATAAAAGCCGTATACGCAACCTGAACATCGAGTTCACCCATATCTACCAACCGTTCAATGGAATTCGATATATCCTGCACAAATGATGATACAAACTGCTTAACGTAAGCGTATTTACCGATCGGGGAACCAAGAATTTTCACACCGTTTTCCATTATCGGAATATTGGTGTCACTGAATTCTGTTTGTAGCGATGTACTGTCATATCCGTTAGAGTAGATTTTACATTTTTCGGGATTGATGTAAAAACCATACTTCGGACCAAGCAACATTAACATTTTGAAAGCCGCCTTAACCATACTAGGCGGACCAACCATATTACCATCATCATACCATAATTGTTCAACATTGGGGCATTTTTTTATAAGCCGGTATATTAATGGTAGCGTTGCGGCACTGAAAGCAGCCATTGAAAAAACATCAGTCTGTGTAAATCCTTCTGAAGACCATATGTATTCGTTTCCTGTAGCCATTCGAGTAGGATCTCTATACAAGTTTGACAATACGACTGATAATGCTGGACAAATATAAGGCATATTACGTAAAGCCAATTTTCTATTAATGCGATTAAAAGCATTGTCCGCGTCGATGGTGAGAAGTATGTTGTTCTCATTAGAAAGATGTGTTTTCAGAGCATGAATAACACATTCAGTTCCGGCCCGATGTGATGCACAATATTGTATAGAACCACATGCGTGTTGCAGCTGAGGCTGAACAACTTTGAGTATGGCCTTCGAAATAATTCTTCTGGAGACATCCCCGATACCTATTGGACGAATGCCATGAAGTTTGCTTAGTGGAATTAGTCGGCTTGTGGTAAAAGCCTCCATCGAAGTTTTAGGTATTTTACAAGTTGACAAATGCTTTGAGAAGAGAGCCAGTGCATCCGCTAGATTTCGCGACTCAGTTCCAAACGTAGATAGCATTGCGATCCATGCCTTCGCATCAAGGCCAGATGGGCCTGCTCCACCACTCATTCTACAAGCAGCCGTGATAATTGAATCTGCGTCAATCGAGTCGAATGCTATCGGATGGAAGACTGCATCGTTTTTCAAGGGGGAAGAAAGGATGGCATCTTCGTCAAGTAATGCAGGCTCTGGATGCTTGTCGAGAAGAAGTTGCCGTACTGTTTTATCTTCAATAGCATCATCGATATCCAAAGGTATACCAACTCCAGGTTCCAAATCCAATAACCTTACGGCAGTTGTCAAACGCCCGTTAAGAACGAGCTTTCTGAATGAGCGACGCCAGTCGTCCTCGATATTATCAATTTTGTTTCTTTTGGAATTTTGATATTGCAGATAGCGGGCTTCGCCTAGTAGCGCATCATAATTACCGGTCTGCCAAGATTCCATCCTTCTCTGTATAAGTTCTTTTGTTTGCTTCATTTTTGAGTTTCGGCATCGTTGTAGCACGAGTTGAGGTAAAATAATCGCCAATTTAAGAGAACAACTGTCAGATGCTGCAAATTCATAGATGCGAGCCATTTCGGAAATAAACGATTTCGACGCTTGACACCTTGGTAGTCTTAACAAATTCGGCTTCCAGAGTGCCACTTCCGTGAACATCACATCGATGTATTCAGGTGAAACACTGTTTTGATGAGATATTGACGCTTCACATTGTATGTCGTCGTTGTGGACTGGTTGGATTGGATGGACGTATTCGTTATTAAAGGTGTTATTCCGATGTCCATCGTTACAATGATTTGTGTTTATATTGGTAATATCCGCAGGATTTTCGAGTTTATTAAGGCAGTGTGCTGCCGAACAATTTGTACAAGGATGTTTCGCTCTTGCACATTTACAGTTTTTGCATTTAGCTGCCTGTCCATTACACGTACAGCATTTGTATGTAGAGGATGGGACACCTCGAGGCATGCTTGTGTGTTATAGTGTATGTATGTTAGAGGAAATTGATGATGTAAATTTGATTGTAATCAGTTATAATTCAGATAATAATAAATAAAAATAATAATAATAATAATAAAAATAAATTTATTTTTAACAATTTTAAACATTTAAAACGCTGGTTTTATTTCTTCAATAATGAGAAAACTGAAATTATAATGTGTTTAAACGATTTTCAGATGGTTTGGAATCTTCACGCATTGATCAGCGGACCGCTACGTGATGACAACGCATGTGTTGAATGGCTCGAAACGATATTTTAAGCTGTAATTAAAATATGTAACAGGAAAGAAAAATCAGTTTTTAATAAATATCAGAGATGTCACTTAATAATTGGTCGAAAAAATCAACGTAATTATGTCTACACCAATGTCTCCATGCGAATTCCGCCAATTTTAAACCAGCGTTTAAAATTTTTAAAATTGTTAAAAATAAATTTATTTTTATTCAAGATAATAAAGTAATGATGCCAATTTTTTTATGTATACGTTGATTTGTTGTAAGTTGGAAATAATAAGTTAAAAATGATGATAGGATATCATACCAAAGTGTTTAAAAAGTATTTTGAAGTTCAAAAAATTAAATTTTGTATTACAACGTAATACACGTTTAATCAATCTCAAACTTGAAAATAATGTAGATATATGATTTGTAATCGTATTATAATAATATTGCAGTAAACAAACTACTAACAAGGGCAATAGTAAAATTTTAATTATTTTTGTTTTAATTTAAAAAATTTAAATTTAAATTTTTTCAACATACTGAATAAATCAATTCATAAGTTTTTGTGTAAATGTTAACTGATAGATGGTTGATGTTATGAGATGAAAAAAGTATGGGTTATCATATCGATTTTTTAGGAAAAAAATATTTTTATGTTCAAAAAATTGAACATTTTCTCTGAAGCGCAATATACGTCGTATCGAGCTGAAACTTATATGTGGTGTAGATACATAACGTGCTATCATTGTGGGATAATTTTTAACTAATCCGAACACTTACTTGAGAAATATTCAAATTTTAATTTTTTTGAAAAAAATTTAATTTTAATTTTAAACTTTACCTACACTATGCTGCAAAAAATGAAAGATGTTTTTTAAATGTCTAATAAAGGTCTTTCGTTTTTATAATCTTTTTCTTGCCAAGTTGTGTCCGCCTTTCAGAAATGTTGCCAAATATTTTTCTGTATAAGTTATTTAGTCGACATAAACGCTCTCCAAGTTGATTCTACAACAAAATAGTGTCCATTTCACGGCTTGTCAGTAAATGAACACAAATGTCGAAATTTGTATATTTATTCAAATATTGAATCAATAATTATTTATTATTGTTAACATTTTTTCTTAACTTGTACTTGTATCCAAATAAAATAAAAAAATAATTAAATTTTAATTGTTAAAATTTAATATCTTAATTGATGCTAATTGGATCTTAATATTTTAGCATAACTTCAACACTCGAATATCGAACGTTGTATAAAACACTTTAATGTGGCACAATGTCAAAATTTTGAAAAAAATGGAATTTTTAAGTAAAAAATTAAAAATTATTTTTTAAAAAATAATATTAAATATATTATATTAATATATAATATTTATATTTTTTATTCAAATTTTTTATTACATTTATAAATACAAGTATAAATATATAAATTGTTAAAGAAGGTAGTTGCCTAGGGAGGGATCTCCAGCTGACTTCAAAAAAGATGCCGCATTCCCTCGTTGTACGGATGCGCTGATTCGTTGCATGAGCCAGCTGAATGCGCGTTTATCTCCGGTTGTCCGCCCCAACCTTGAACCAAGCTGCCTCAAAAACGCAAAAGCACTGGGGCCGACTGTGCCTAGTGTTTCGATGGCGATGAGGACGAACAAATACTGTCGATCCTCGAAGCAGATGTATTTGGTTCGTTTGAGCTGCTCTGCGTGGGATGCAATAGCAGTAGCACAAGGCAATGCATGTGCGACATGATTGGCGACCAGGGTGTTCGGGAAAGTGAAATCCCAAACGAGTATACGACCAGCTTCCCATGGCATAAGAATTGTACAATCGGGGCGTTTGCCATCGTCTCGCGCTTAGTCTGCCCGTTCGAATCTGGACAGCAATCCCGAGGCAGCGAGAACCATTATCAAAATCTCGTTGACCGCAACATGTCGATGGTGACGATACGTTATACTGTTGCATTCTGAGGAATGAGCACTGTGCAGCGGGACCGACACCGCAAATACACCGATGCAGTTGAAATCAATGAACACCGAGCCTCAACGCCACGACGATAGAAATAGTCTAAATAATAAAAAATATTAATATTTTTAATATTATTTATTATTATTTATTAGTATTACAAGTTATAGCCAAATGGCTGTTTCAACTGATCACATAGGAAATAAAAAAGAAAAGAAGAAAAAAAAGTTAATAGCGGTTACATAATATTGTATACATTCGAAATGCCATGATCGTTAATCCACTGACGAAGTTGAACTTTAAATTGAGATAAGTCCTTGGTACATGCTATTTCTCCTGGCAACGTGTTCCAGGCGTTTAATGCTCGATGTGAGAGCCTAGCCAAACTCACTACTTTACCGTGGGGAAACTTAAATAGTTTCAACGGGTGGCCACGATACGTCTGAGAACAAACTTTAACATAGCACGAGGGAAAACCATCTATCCCATTAACCATTCGCCATAATGCAACAAGGTCTAGGTAATATAGCCTCTGACCCAAAGATGGTATCTTTAGAAATTCAAGCCGCTCACGATATGAATATGATCCATCCATACACATTCGAGAACCTCTACGAAGGATTGACTCTAGTCTATTGAACTCTTTCTTAGTGTATGGAAAAACTGCTTGCACGCAGTACTCTATATGCGGGCGAACAAGAGCGCAGTAAAGCCGTTTGAAGACGTATGGATTAATACGATTAAATGCATTTTTGACGCAGTACATAGCTCGCAAAGCCTTGCTATAGGCAAACTCTGTATTTGATCGGGATTTCAATGTCCTATGCACCATGACACCCAGATCCCTATACTCCATGACGACATTAAGAATTGAAGTTCCGAGGCGAAAACGACGGTCATCGCAACGCCTTCCTAATTTCATGTGGCCGCATTTGTCAACATTGATCTTCATACCAGTAGCCTCACTCCATTGGTATATTTCATTAAGGTCTTCCTGCAGGGAAATGCCAAGCGGATCAATATCATCTACAGACCATATTTTGAGGTCGTCAGCAAAAGCAAGACAGGGACTCTGAATCCGCAGCAACAAATCGTTAAGGAACACAATAAACAGCAGAGGTCCTAGTACGGTACCCTGCGGAACACCACAGTAAACGCGTCTGGAAGTGGAAAGATGGGTGCCAACTCTCACCCTAAAGAAACGATTACGTAGGAAATCTTGAATCCAATTACACAACATTACAGGAATGCCGTAGTTAAATAGTAATGCTACCAAGCTCTCATGCGGCACCCGATCGAATGCTCTTGAAAAGTCAATGAATACCACATTAATTGATTGGCCGCGACTGACCGCCTCAACCCACATTTCGCGTGAAGTCGATAAGTTTGTTAAGCAGGAACGACCAGGAAGGAAACCGTGCTGAGAAGACGACATTATTCCGAGTTCCATCAAGTGATGCCTGATCCGGGTGGCGATCAACTTTTCTAGCACTTTGCATAGAGAACTAGTCAGGCTGATTGGTCTATAGTCAGTACAAGCCGTTGCAATGGTTTTCTTTGGGATCGGAACTACGATGGCAGTTTTCCAGACTTCAGGAACACATCCACTGGTCAAACTGTTCTCAAAAATAGCAAGAAGGGAAGGAGCCAAATATCTAGATAAATTCTTCAAGAGAAACGGAGAAATGTCATCAGGGCCAGTAGAGCTAAATGGGTCAAGCTGATCAAGCTGACTTACAATCTCACTAATCGTTACTGGAAGAAAACGCGAAGATTGCTTTAATGCTACACCATGCGAAGTGATAGAAGCTCTTTGTGAATTATTTGTCGGTATCGAAAAAGACGTAGCAAGGCATTCCACAATACCACTCTGAGAAGTTATCATACATCCCTCCGCATTAAGGACATACTTGATTTCTTCATTAACGGTTCTGTTGCGACGAACATAGGCCCAGAATAGTTTTGGATTTCGTGTTACATTATTAGCGATAGACGATTCGAATGCACGTCGTTTTGTTGCTTTCACTCTAGTACAAAGATTTCGAACATATTTATATCTGGCAGAGAAACTAGAGTCAGAACGCTGAAGCTTCCATAAACAATTTCTTGAACTTATTAGTTGTCTGACGTTGGAATCTATCCATGCAGGTGACTTAGCAGCATAAGAGGATTCGCGCATAGGGGCAAGAATATCAGATAATTTATGTAGGTAATCAGTGATCATATTCAATGATAGCTTGTCCGTGTTCATAAAAGTACACGGGAATTGGTTGTAAACTCTCAAAACATCTTCTCTTCTCACTTTCGACCAATGACGTTTGTAAGTTTTTGAACAAGGTGGACAGAATCTGGAATAAGGGACAGCCGTCAAGGAGAGCAAGCAGTGGTCACTACTTCCTAAAGGAGGGAGATGATCAACTTTGATTATGTCTCCTACATATCTGGAAAACACCAGATCAAGTACCGAATCCGATCTTGAAGTTAAGCAAGTTGGTTCTTGTACATGCTGAATCAGCATGAGTTCCTCAGCAAGGAACTCAGATATTTCCCTTTCCGTGGAACTACCATCAGAAAAGACATAGTCTGACCATCTAGATCGTGGAAGATTAAAATCGCCCAAAAGAATAAAGTGAGGGGAGGAACATACCGATTGTAAAATAAGTTTTAGTTGATCAGTGTCTGCAATTACTGACGGAGATCGATACACGACGCAAAAATTCATACTGGTCGCTGAGTGATCAATACGGAAGCATAGAGTCTCAAACGACCCACAAGGGTCACAAATATTCAACACCTCAGATACGAGGAAATTTTCTCTGACATACGCGGCGACACCGCCACCTCGCCTACCTGATATCCTGTCGCTTCGTAGAAGGCGAAATCCAGGAATATTCACAGTGGTATCGACAATATATTGATGCCAGGATTCAGCAACGCAGAAAATGTCATACGAATGAGAAAGCATGTGACTTCAACTCCACTATTTGAGCAGGCAAACTACGAAGATTTGAATACCCAATCGATGAATAGCGTGTGGGTTGTGGTAAGGGATTACTAGAAACGGTGAATAATTTGTTGAATGCAACTAAGTGTCCAAGATCATAATTGAAACTAACGCTATCCAAGAGTTGCGATGAATGACTGTTGAAACTACCTTTTTCAGACGAACTAGTAAGATTCAAACTGGATACTGCTAAGTGACGCTGTTGATCGTTATGGGATTCCAACGAACTACTGGGCGCCACCTGACAACCTGAAAATTTCGTATGCATAAGTTCGTTTCACCTTCAGATAGCCGGTTTCGTAATTCTGTTTTTGCTTCTTTCAACTTTAAACGATCTTCGAGACTCATATCCTTAAGAATACGATGTGGATAATCTTTAAGTCGAAAACCACGTTTGAGCAAAAGGTCTGCATGTTTTGCAGAAGATAATACAACTTTCAACAATCTTGGTTTCTCTACCACCTTTTTTCCAAGTCGAAACAACTTTGTAACCTTCAGAGTAGAAGCTAGCTTCTCATCACCTTCTAAGAGTAACTGACAGAACACAGTACGGAGGCTGGACACATCATCATTCATACGTGTTTGTTAGTTACTGGCCTTTGATTCAGCGATACCACTAAATAGGATATTGCAAGACCTATCTGGATGCGAACGGTAGTTTGTAGAAGGAGCGTTGTCCAAAGAAATGCTCTGACCATTTGAAGGTAAATAATTTCTTGATTTATTCTTATTTTTGGCCTTCTGTTTTCTATCGATGGCCCCACTCGAATCGCTACCTCTGATTTCACCCAATTGATGGTATGTCGATCCAGCGTTTCGTGTAGGTTGCAATAGAGTGTTGCGCCATACCCTTCCTTTGTTTACAGCTGGTGTAGTTTGTTCAACATGAATGACCGATTTTTCTTTGTCCTGAAAGGATGACAGCATTTGAAGTTCGGCATTTGAAGTATTATCGTGCTGATGCGTAGATGACAGTGAAGGTAATTCAATCCTCGGTTCACATAGGTCAGGAGTTGAACTGTCATCTAATGGCAGCTTAACGACAGGATTAAGGGTACATGTGTTTATCGAAGTTTGATGGTCCGTGCTGTCTTGAGAGACACTAACGTCATTTAAGTTGATAGGTAACGATATATCACAACAATTCACATCACAAACCATATCTTGCACTAGTTTCATTTGGAGGGCCGAAATCATTGTAGCAGAACAAAAGCCGCAATAAAAGTCCTTGCTCTTGAGTGACGACTCGGTATTTAAAGGAATGTCGACAATAGACCACACTTCACAGCCTTTATTGCAACATTCGACCTCTAGCCGCTTATACGCATTACGATGTTGAGTGATATGTATAGTGTTTGACGCTCTCTTCGAATTTGCTTTCTTCATTGTGAAATTTGTATGTTATTATATTGTATGTTTATTAGAAACCAAAATTTTTTAAGGTCCGAATTAAATGCAGCTGGAAATTTTTTTAAGCTGGGACACGGCGTGGCATTCAGTTGTTGCTTTTCAAAATATTGTGGATTTAAGCATTCGTCTGCAATTCCTTAGTCTGCAAGTCGTTGGTTGTATGTTTATAAGAAACCAAAATTTTTTTTATTATATTAATATTATATTATATATTATATATTATATTATATTAATATTATATTAATATTATTATATTTTTATTATTTTTCACTTCACACTTGCGTTTATTCCCTATTACAAAGTCATCTTTGGTTAATGTTAAAGAGGAACTAGTAATCTAAATTGATCGACGATAAAATAACAGGGTAAAAAATTACTAATCACTTTGTGATCTCTAATCACAAATCAATAAGCCGTTTCGTTTTGTATATGATAAACTGGGATGTAGTTCTTTTGCTTTACTAGTCTCAAATATTTAAAAATATAAAAGTATTGAAATACATTTTTATATTTAAAATAAAAATAATAATCATTCGAACTAAGCCATAGTTGCCAATCATTTAAACAGTGTTGGCGACCGTATCAACGGATCTGCTTATACACTTTCGCTGCTATATTTTATTAATTTCTTATAATAGACTTTTTATTTTGAGTTTTGAAAGCCATATTTTGGACAAGGTGTCTGTCAAACCCTTTTTTAAACATTAGTTGTCTTGCTTTGGTTCATGTTAAGTTATCGCAATGATAAATAATCAGTTCTATATTTATTGTTAAGGTTCACTAAATGACAGTTAGTACTACTTTGCCTGTTATGTCTTTTTTAAATGATCTTGTTTTTTTGCTTGTGTTGTTCAACTTGTTAATTAATTTTATTGAACCAATGTTACTCAGACAAGATTTTTAATTTTTTAAAAGAGAAATTAATTTATTAGTAGTACAAAAAGAAGAAAAATTAGTGTAGTAGTGCCGAGTTGAAAAATAGTTTTATGCTCTTCATCGTCAGTCGTAGGCGCATACATCCCCACAAAGGTTTAAATCGATGTTATCGATATTGAGGTTGACGACGGTTTGGTAAGAACGAAGGTTTGAATCGATGTTTGGGAAGAACGATGATTTATTTGAGGACGTCCTTGTGAACTTCTTAGGGCACGAAAGGATGACAACTGCGAACGCGAGTTGGCGTTTGATTGTTGTTATTGCTTTGGCGTAACTCCATGTGCCCCGTAAAGATTTCAGCTTAGCGATGGTTTTAAAAGGACTCGGGCACGGTCTCCGAGGCCGCCTTAAGAGGTGAATATAACGAGAACAAATGTGCTCTGCTAGACTGTGACGAATCGTTTTTCGTATTTGGATATTTTTATGTTTTCGTTGAATACAAATAATGATTTAGGATTGCGCTTGATGTACAATTGGGCAAAGATGAAAAATATGCTAGCATCGACGAATGTCGCTCAAATCGTGGACCGTTGAGTCCACTTCCTACAACGTCTAACCAGGCACCGTAGTCTCTGGTTGTTAAGGGCGAGTTGAAATGAAGTTTGTCAGGAACCAGTAACAGTTAAGGTACAGCTTCGACACTGTGGTAAACGTTGGATAGTTCACGGGAAATTATCTCCTGCTCTGTATCGTGTCTGATTGTTTGCATACACATTTTTTTGCAAGCGAGGCCGTGACCGATTTGTAAGTATTTACCACACGGGCAGCTGCCTCATAGTAGATCGATTGGTGTTTGTCCATAACGAGTAGCCATTCCGTCTGTGAATTCTTTAGCTGATAAATGAAACTTTTCACTACTAAGCGGCAAGGCTGTTCACCATGATGAGGCACCATCTCTTGATGCGTGTTCTTTGGCAATTTTTTGCGCAGGTAAGTGAACTGATAAGAGACTTCATGCGATCTTCGAATAAAGTCTTACGATGGATGTGATCAGTTGATTGTCATTTTTATGGCTTCACTCTGCGGATTTTTGCTTATGTTACTGTTGTATACTGAGCACGTGCGAGTCGAACAGTCGTACTCCAGAAGCGATACATATTGTGGCTCATTAATGTCCAGATTGGGGAAGTAAGTATTCCATACAATTCATCACATTATCCAGCAGTAATTCCGCTTAGCAGTAGAGTTTTAAGTGCGCAGAACGGTTCCCGTACTCATTCTGAGTCTCAAGGGCACGTTATTTAAAACGTGGGTCCATTTAGACTGTACGGCTTGTGTGAATTCGGTGTAAGCGATTTGCAGATCAATTGTGGCTACGGTAGATAATCGTGAAAAGAAAAGTCCCCAGCTTTTTGAATGTTTGATTATCATGCTTTCTTCAAACTCAGCGGACTCGATTAAATATCCTTGAATCGACACGCTAGACTTAGATACTTAGATGTCTGGATATGGTAAGTCATTTTGGCAGAAAGGTTATTTTCTTTGGATAATCAATTTTTTAGGATTGACATGGTAACCATACTTTATTCCTTAGCTAGTTAGTATGTTCCATACTTTTTTACTTGTTCAAGAGACCCGATAAAGTTAGTATAGTTGGCAAACCATTTCTGTGTGATATTGGGAACATATTGTTGGATTGTTTCATTCAGGGAAATATACGTTAGTGAGAAGTAGGTCATTGCAAAGGGATCGTTTTGCGTGAAACCTTCTGTCGAGTAAATGCTAATTCCGCCTAGAGTTAGCTGTGTGGGATTTTGGTATAGGTTACGTAGAACTGTTGAAAGAGAAGGACATATAAATTCAGTGTATGTAAGAAGACACCTATTTATTGAATTGAATGCGTTCGATGCACCTATTGCCAAGAAACAGAGGTCACTGCACGAGTGATATGAACTCATAATTGAATGAATTGCGTAATCGCTGCCATATCTTTGGCCGGGTGTCAGCAGTATCTTTCGCAGACATCCACTTTATCACTTCGGACTATTTGTAAAATAGCCTTGTGTATAATACGTCTTGCTGTATTACATATTCCTTTAATTTGATTCCACCTGATTTCTTTCCCAGTGCTACCAGTCTGCAAGCTGTGAAGGCATCGAGTGTTTGTGTGTTTACATGCTCAATAACGATGCGGATTGTGAACTCTGCTATGGAAGATATAGATAAGGAGGGTTGTGCCGGAATTTGATTTGCCATGCAAGTGTGAGAATTTGAGAGGTTATGCGGCTCGGAATGTCGAGTCAGTTAAGGATGCGGAAGGTGTTGGAGGTGTGGTCGTACTTGCGAAGGCGGGAGATGACTCTAGCAGCCGTGTGCAAAATCCTTTGTAAAGAGTGAAATTGATATGCTGGACAGTTTACGAGAAGACCTAAGCAATATTCTAGACGAGGCATGAAAAGGCTGGAGATTAAAATAGCTGTCGATTTCACGTCGAGGTTTCTACGGACACTTCGGATGTCACGGAAGATGAGGGAGCATGAACTGATCTTGCTACGAATGAAAGGCAGAAACGAGATATTATTGCAAAAGGGACACCTAAAATTGTCATGATAGTCACTTCTGGTAGACGGAAATTGTGTATGCATACTGGAAAATCGAGGGTGTAAGAGTGGCGCGGTGTTATCTACATCATGTTAGATTTCTCGTTGTTTAAAAACATTCGGATTGAACAAAGATATGCGTGAATAGCGGAGAGGCAAGACGATGCATCGGAAGCGAGGTTGGATGCAGATGTGAGTGTGCATGATGCATATATTACCATATCATCAGCGTACTGAATAACTTCACAGCCTAAAGGGACAACGATGGAAGATAAATCACCAAGAAGAAGGGTGAAAAGAAGCGGCCCTAGAACGGATCCTCGTGGTACACCGCAGCTGAGAGGAACCGGCGCAGAAGAGTTGGAGTTGGAGATTACGTGATAAGAGCGATTTGAGAGATAGGATTTGAACCAAGAAATGACATGAGACGAGAAGCAGTAACGTTGTCTGAGACATGAGAGAAGTATAGTGTGATCAGCTACATCGAAGGCGGAGGATAAATCAAGTGAAATTACAAGGCTTACTAGATGTTTGTCAAGAGCAAGAAGTAGATCATTGGAGAGTTTTGTGCATGCGGTCATAGTAGAATGTTGTGGTCGATATGCTGATTGAAAAGGTGGAAACATAGAATTTGATGATATGTAGTTGCTTACCTGTCTGAGGATGATACGCTCGAAAAGTTTTGAGATGGTCGGAAAGTTTGATATTGGTCTATAGAAGGAGGCGGAACTGGGATCAAGATGATGCTTCTTTAATAATGGGCGAACTATGGCATGTTTGAACGACGAAGGGTAGTGTGATAAATGGATAGACATGTTGAAGACACTTGTGAGATAAGGGCTGATGGCGTCACTTAGTAACTTTAGAATGTATGTTGGAACAGGATCGAGAGGAGAGGTTGAATTGGGTAATCGTGCTAGGGCATCAGATACGCTTTCGATAGATAAAAGTGAAAAGTGAAACAGTTCAGTATGATATGGGGCAAGGTATAAAAAACTAGAAGATAATGGTACGTGGATTGAGGTCAAAGTTCGAGCTATTTTGCGTTGCAAATGAGATGCGAATTGGTTGGAAGTGATAGAGATAGACGTGACGGATTTGTTTCTACCCAAAAGGTTATTAATGGATTTCCACGCGTATTGATGATTGTCACGCAAAGATGTTTTGCTTTGCCAGTACGAGGAGCATTTTGAGTTCAAAAGATATCGGTATTTGCGTCGAAATTCGAGGTATTCTGAGTAAGATGAGTTTAATAGCTCGGTGATATTACGACGGCGGAATCTTGAGTTCATTCGGTGAAGGTGTCGTAAGGAGCGCTTGGTTCTTTGACAATCTCTATCGAACCAGGGCGCTCCTGACTGACGGCGAAGCGTAATTGTTTGAACGGCAAAATCATATCGAGTATGCCAATAAGTTCAGTGCTGTACATGTTGGTTAAGTCGTCAAGTGAAGTGTTAGTAAAGGCGGCAAAAATTAGGAGTGGGGACGAGAGAAGGTTTATACGCAAGTTATTTAGATCAAGTTGTTTCCATGGACGATATATATGGGGATGAGTAGGGTGTGGAGGATCATTGGTTTTAATGTTAATGGTGAGAAGGTAATGGTCGGATAGGCCCACATCTTTCACAGAAACGGTGCTGCAAGTAGACGATGATTGAACAAAGATGCAATCAATGGTGCCACCTTGGATATGAGTGGATTCAGTAGGGATATATCTGAAGCCAAAGTCTGATAATGTCTTGAGTAGGTGTGACGAGTGAGCGCATGATGGTCTGTCAAGTCGAATGTTGAGGTCACCAAGAATAATGACGATAGATGATGTAATGCTTAGGTTAGAGAGCATATCAAAGAGTTCGTCAAAGAATGTAAGACGTGGCACAGATTAGCCTGGTCGATAGATAAGGGCGAAATAAATTCGTCTGCTGAAGTGTATAGCGTTAAAGCACATCAGCTCGAATGACGTAGGGGCAACTGGAAAGTTTAGAACATGTAACGATATAGCGGGCAAAGAAAAGGAAAGTAGACCACCATGGTTGATTCTTCCTGGATCACCATGTCGAGCACGTTCGGCAACGTTTAGGTTAAGCGATACGAGTCTTCGAATGGATATGTCGTTTGTGGAATGCCAATATTCGGTTAGGCAGAGAAGTGAAAGTGAGTTATTTTGGAAGACTTCGAGAGCAAGTTCAAGTTTGTGGAGTAAGGAACGAATGTTGATGATACCGATGTTAAGTGAGTATTTAGAAAGAGAATTTAGGGAGGATGATTTGGAGTTAAATGGCCCGAAACAACCCAAGGAAGAGGAGGGAGAATCAGACAATTTTCGCCTCGTTGTTGTTTGCGATTTATCATGATGTCATATTGAGGGTGGTGATATATTTGGTTGAATTTCGGCGGAGATTAAATGATTTTTTTTGCAAACGAATAACTCGGTTATTGCGAATTATAAATTTATGCGAAGGATCCGCATAAATTGCGGATCCGTCGCATAAGTCGGCGTAAATACAAACGACATGTTGATGCACAAGATACCTTCAACGATGCGATAAGATCCGATACTAAAGCAAGATCGTCTGATGAATTAGGTAGTCCGCGTATTATTACGTTTGACGAGCGCCGTTGTTGCCTATCACATGCTTGAATTATTGTTAGGGGAGATGTTGATTGACCATCGAATTGAGATGTTGCGAGTATTGAGCGAGTCACTTCTTTGCGGATAATAGATGCGAAAGTTTGACGAGGTATTGAGAACTCTGGATTAGAAGTTGGCACGGAAGGCGAAGAAGTGAGATTTAGAGATTCTATTCTTGTTTGTAGATCATTAATAGAGGAATTGGCGCTCGCTAACGACTCTTTTAAGTCGGATAATAACTTAGCGGAACATAACCCACACAGAAAATCTCGTGTGAAAAATTCCCTGGAAACTTGGCATGGCACTTTTACGGAAGAATATATTGGACAATCCAACGCGGTACACTTTAAATCTAGTGAAACAAACTCCCCTTGTGTGATAATAGGTGACAAGGATGGTAATACACAGTTTGGAATCTGTATAGCGCTAGCAGCAAAAGAAGGATTGAATTGCAACACAGAATCTCCAAGACGAGTTGTTGAGATGTCGTTGTATAGTAATGTGGAATTTGCGCTATTTAGAGGTAGATGGTTTTCTACAGATCGTGATCGGTTTATTTCTTTAGAATTACCGTTTTCACAGTTTTGAGCATAACAGTCCACGCAAGTACGACCAGCTTTAGCACAGATGCAACTTCGACATATTGAGTTTTTCTGTTACAGGAACAGCAACGTGAAGAAGTAGACATTACTCGGTTGGATGTTCTTGAAATAGTTTTGCTTGCATTCGTTTGCTCCATTGTAATTTGCGTATGTTTATTGTGATTTGTTTAAGTATTTAACAATCAAGACAATTTTAGCTAGTTGTAAGATATTGTAATCAAGAAAATTTGTACTTCTGTTGTAGTCTAAAATTAGTTATTTAAATCACACGCTCTATGATATTTCCTTACTTTTACAAATTCCTTTATATTTTTCATTGTAACATTTTCCATATTATATAAATTGCACTTTATTTTAGACAACATCTTTTTGTTCAAAGTCAGTAGGTTCATTACACACCGCATAGTTTGCTACTAATCAGACAGAAACAAAATATTGTAGACTCGGATATGTATATCGTGTTTTAATTCTTTTCATTGATTGTATGCTAGGTTATTGTATCGTTACAGGACAGTAAAGCGAAAATGTCTATTATTTTCTAAACTATTTCTATTCAATTCGTGACATGTCTGTTGTAAGTGAACCTACTATTTCCAGCATTGTCACCACCACAGATATCAAGACTACTAATTAGAAAATTAGATGGTTTCTACCAGATATCCTCAAAAGCAAAAATCGATGAATAATCTATCTGGTGGATTAGAGAACCAAATTCCGCCATCCACAGATTTTACCCACGACAATTCATCCATTATTTTAAGCAAAGGTGGAGAGCTTCTAAAATTTTTTGAGAATGCTGTTGATCAGGATCTTGCTTTCAAACAGTATTTATCCTCAACTCAAAATGGTGTCATATTCATTGGCGCAACTGTCGGCATCATTGTAGCATCGATCCTAATATGTACGTGTATATACAGAACAATTCGAATTTGTAAATCCGCCGTAGGCAACGAGTCACGTCAACGTCCTGCTGTCGCGAGCGCAACTGAGACAAATGCGGGTATTAGCACCGAACCGTATTATTCTTGTATTTTCGATAGTTAAATAGCTGCGAGATGTGCTTTAATCAAATAATTGTAAATTACAAAAATAATTTTAAATTTTGTGGCATGTCAGATATCTTCTATTGTAAATATTTATTCTACTGATGATAACATTTTTTGTTAAATAAGATGCTTTACTTTGATCTAAACTTTAACAATATTTTGAGTCCAACAATTTAAAAGAATTGTTGGACTTACATAATGTATTACATCACAACATATTATTTACATCTTACATAATGTATTTTTAAGAATAAATAAGATCAGCTAACTGAGCTTACATATTTTATCTTCTTTTTCTTCAGCGTTTGTTCCGCTTCGTTACGAAGTCCGCTTTTTTCACTGTCATCCTAATGGGCCTTATTGATGGCTGATGTTCGTCTGCGCGAAGAACGCGGCCCTAAAAACGTAGTCTCCTATTCACACAGTTCATTGAGACACCATTTCGTATTGTTGATACGGCGGTTTTTTTACGAGTGGCTTGTCACGAAGCCCATCGCCAACCCTCCTCCTTCCTCAACACCGGCTTGAGACCGGCCATGGCGGAGCTTACGTATTTTATATTATTTAAAAAATATGCTAAATAAAATTTAAATAATTAAATAATAAATAAAAAAAGTCGCATCATCAGAAATAAGAAAAACTTTTTCAATCTTAAGATGTAATTGTATTGATTTTTTACTTATTATATACAGAGGTATTTTTAAAGCTAATAATTCAAATCACAATTTGCATTTATCAAACAAGTTTTATATCTTACTGGGCATTTTATAAATATAAATCTTATGGTCAGAAAGTTGCAAGTTCGCATCCATTTATAAACATATTTAAACATGCATATATTTCATCATCTGGTATTGCCAAAAACTGCAAACGTTAAATTTCGGTATTTAAATTTAATTCAATGAAACAAATCATTCCTAGTAAATAATATCATGACTAATATTAGGCTAATATTATATTACATTACCAATATTACTGATATTATTTTGTTGATGTACAAAAGTTTACCTTAACTGACCAGGCGCCAGTAATTCGTTAATCATGTTAGTATTTTAATTTAATCGTTATTGTTTCTGGTTTTACTCTACAATCTATGCTGTTTTGATAGTACCAAACATAAAAACATTTCAAAGAAGAATTTTTGTCTTATTTCGATAGCTCCTGCTACCCAGGAATTATAAAAGTTCAATAGTTCTGATAATTGCGGTCAATTACAATAATATATCTGAGAAACGTAGCGTACCTCTGAACAGTACCGAAAAACTTTATGCGATCGATAGTTTGGCCTTTGTTTTACAGCGTATCAGAAGATACACTGGTTTAAATGTTCGGCTATAAATTATTCGAGTGTAATGGAAACCCAACAGATAATTCACTATTACGAGCAGATGAATCTATTAGATCATAACGGGATAATCAGCAAAGTCTTTTGTGTCTGAAGTAACAGGTATGTTAGTGACTAGTTTTAACATGCGTTAGCAATGCTCACAGATCATCATAGCAACTGGTAGTTTATTTATTATAGTCATATATGTAAATTAAATCATTGAAATCTAATTTCTATTTGCTCCAGAGCATATATGATGCGACAAAACTCATTTGAAATATGAGTTAAATAGATAAAGTTAAAGATATTGAATATTTAGTTCTAATTAGTCTTAGTTTGCTTTCAACACTATCTGAATATGAATTATTAAGGTTTAAGCGTTATTACACAAAAAAATCATTTCATTATGTTCCAATAAGGATGGACAGGGATAGAGTTACCTTAAAGTCAATCTTTGCAATAATTTTGTTTTTGCGGTTTTTTTGATTATCAAAAATACATTACAAACAGATAAGCATGCCACTCGCTAACTTGAATTTGATGTTATAAAAGGGTATTTTTGATTTCCTAACTAGCAATTTAAAATTTAATAAATTCATTAGAACATTTCCTGGAACGAAACAGTGTCGTTTATTTACCTCATTGGTCTGCCATATACTTGTTCGAATTTTAACCCCTAAGTAACGACTCAGAATTTTCCTCATTGGTCTGCCATAGACTTATTCGAACAAGTCGTTTATTTAATCTTTGATTATCTTGATTACCAAGGAAATGTAAATATCCTCAATATGTCCTTGAATAATTTAGTATTTTTTCATTTAAAATGATATCATAATTTAAGAACATCAATTATCGTTACTGATTACGGCATCTTTTGAAATTCACTCACAAAATACAACTAAAATTGATTTAAAAATAATCATCAAACAGCAAGCTCTTTATATAAAATGCATAAATAATTTGATGACTAGGCAATACAATAATTAATAACATAATCGTAAATGATGATCAATAATAAATAACAATAATAATAAAATTTAACTCCTACATTTGTCCTTCGTAAGATCTAATTTTATGCATGACCAATATATTGCTCGAAACAATTCTATAGAAATGGAAAATGAAAATTCTGTAAAATAACCTTGCTTACCCAATTTTAAATTACTGAACTCTTTAGATGTATTCATTTTAATAGAATTATCTATGTAAAAATATCCTTGTATACATGCTGGTAGTCCATATCCAGGCTAAATAACTTTAAGCAGGGTAATTATAAAATGATAAGGTGTTTCGGTATTGCATAATTCCATGCGATTCCGAAATATTGAATCGTATAATTCAAACATAACTGAACTTCAGAAATAAATTCGTATTTACTTCAATTATTACTGAATCGCGAGGTGCACTTTTCACCTACGGTGAAAAAGGGGGTATTTTTCACCGTAGGTGAAAAGTGAGGTATTTTTCACCGTAGGTGAAAAAGGGACGTTTTTCACCGATACGGCTGGGTGCACTTTTCACCTACGGTGAAGTATTTTTCACCGTAGGTGAAAAAGGGACGTTTTTCACCGATACAAACCAAATTTTAATTAAAAAAATTTACCCTTAAATATGAATATTGATTTAACAGACTGCATTATAAAAAGCAATAGAGGTAAACCAAAAATTGCTTACCAGGGATATTTTTATAATTTCAAAGAGTCTACTGCAGGAAAAAAGATTTGGAGGTGTAATAAGAGAGGCTGCAAGTCTCTTTTGAAAACAAATTTGGAAAATGTCTTCCAGGAAAGTACCTGCCATGACCATATTATGGAGGAAATTAAATTTAACAAAGTTCTAATCCAGAGAGGGGTTAAGGATCGAGCCTTGAAGTCTACAGAATCAGCCAGAAACGTGATCTTAAACGTTTTAAAAGAAAATTCAAATCGATTCATTAAAATCAAATGTTCGATTTGCTCCAGAGCATATGTGATACGACAAAACTCATTTGCAATGTATAAAGATGTGATTTTGCAAGATAAATTGCTTGAATATTTAGTTCTTATTAGTTTGCTTTCAATACTATCTTAATATGAATTATTAAGGTTTTAGCGTTATTACAAAAAAAATCACTTCGTTATGTTCCAATAAGGCTGGACGGGAACATAGTTACCTTAAAGTCAAACTTTGTATATTTGTCAATTATCTATTTTTTCTATCATTTAACTTGTTCATTATTATTAGATTGTCTATTATCAAACTTTGTCTATTATTTAATTTTATTTCTGCAAATTATTTATAGAATAAAAGTTGCATTATCAGCAAAATCAAAAACAAAGCTTTTGTTCCTTAAGATATCATCACTTTGTTTCGATAAATGAATAAATCTAAATTGTAGTTTTTAAAAGTTATTTTAAAACAGAAGAACTACCGTGAAAGTCATTTGTCGGGAATATTTTTGTAATCAAATATTTACTTATTTTAAATCGCCGCTTAAAAAATTCAATTAAGAGTTTTTCGATCATATTAGAAATTAATGCTTTTAAAACTTCGTTGTCAGTCGCAGTTTGATTCACTCGTTTTACCAATTTCATCAATGCAAACTTCAAATATTGCCAGTCCTCCTCTGCATCCAGTAGTGGGAGGGATTTGGCACTGGTGAGTCATTGTGATGACGAAACGGCATTCGTCATTCTTTCGCGTCTGGCTTACATGTTTTACAAGAAATTCACGCGGAATGGTCTCACTCTCCTTAAATTCATGATAAAAGTTAGCCGATATTAAAGAGACCTGCGCTGGCATTTGCCAGTGCTTTTGCTAGTGATCCTTTTTGGTGAAGCTGTAGTACTGATTTAGTACTCTATGATGTTACTAGTAATTTTCTAGTACATCATTCACATTGATTCATTCATTGATTGCCGTCTGCCAGTCCTCCTCTGCATCCAGTAGTGGGAGGGATCTGGCACTGATGAGTCATTGTGATGACGAAACGGCATTCGTCATTCTTTTGCGTCTGGCTTACATGTTTTACAAGAAATTCACGCGGAATGGTCTCACTTTCCTTAAAAACTTCAAATAGTTTTCACGAATGCGAATTTTATTATTCATGGTTTATCTGCATTTTATATAATAATTTACAAAAACTTTTACATTTAAAGTAACACATAAGTTCATTAATTGCTTTAAAGTTTTTAATTAATTTTATATTTAAGTGCAAACGATACAAAAACTAATATAACACTAACCATACAGTGTCATATTTTAAATAATTAATGGTAGCTTAAGGCGCTTTAGCAAATGAAAATTAACGATATGTTTAATAAAAGTATATTATTCAAACTAGGTCAAAGTGTATAAGAAGTATGTGTGACATTGAAAATAAGGATGTTAATGCGCGTAATCTCGAATTTAAAATAGAAAATTTCGAAGCAATTCAATTGTACAGTAATCTGGACTAATTGTTCAAAGTATATATAAATGTCAAACTAAGCAAACTTGAATATTTAAATTGTACAAGCGTTTATCTAAATAGCAATAGAGCAACCGCTTTTGCTGTTCCTGAGTCGTGATTTAAAAAAATCCTTTTCCAACAAAAAAGAATTGTAAATTAAGGTAAGCTTTGTATATTTATTTAATTTGTATTTTTTCGAAGCGGGTACAATAAACGAAAATGACAATTTACCAGTGGACTGTGGAAAATAATATATAAAATAAATAATTAATAATAATTTATTCTGAATATTTGATACTGATTTACAACTGAATACATCAATTGCTTTTAAATAGTTGATACTGATCCATTATTGATAAATAGTTATTGGAGCTGGATCAAATAAAATAAATTATTTTTGATATTTCGTTTACTTCTGTTAGCATCTTCAGAAAATTATCTTTGAAGATTCTAGCTGAATTTAGCGAAATATCAAAAATAATTTCTATTATTTGAGCCAGCTCCAATAATTATTTAATAATTTATTCTTTGAATCACATTTGCATAGTTACTTTCTAAAGTAATTAAGAATCTTAATATTCCAAATTACAATTTATTTTACGGATTACAGCTCATCCGTAAAATAATAATTTTTATAAAAAAACAAAAATACAGTTTGTCAGAAATAAAGTTTTAACAATATAGAAGAATGTGGATACATTAAAGATAATCTACCTCTGGATAAAGATCCAGATGTAGATTTAAAAAAGGAAAAGTGTGAATACACTATATATTTCGGATGCCAAATTTAGATTATCACTCTACATTGTAAAAAAGCGAAAACTAACCAATTTTTAAATCAATGGAAGCAAAGAATAATTAGTTTACGTAAATTTACCTGACTCACTTAGGGATATTTAATTTAGTTAAATTTGTAATACGAGTATGAATGATGATAATTCATTCGTATTCAATTTTAATTCTTAATTATCATCCATTAGATAATATTTCCATTAATAAAACTTAAATAAAACTAATTTATTAAATTAGTTTTGGTAATGAATTTATATAAAAGCTTAACGCGAGTGTATTTGAGCAATTTTTTCTTAATTATTTTAAATTGAGATATTTTTTTATCGAATTTAAATTAGCGAGTGTAAACACTTTCCATATAATCTCAGTTTTTTACAAAAAAA